>JABSSZ010000019.1:0-83234 GCA_013755755.1 Fusarium sp. NRRL 25184 | reverse complement strand
CCTTCAATTGACTGACCTCCGGCTCTCACACGCACTAACTTCTTAGTATCTTTTTTACCTTCAGGTACTTTCACCTTACCTTAGTGATGGGACAGGACCTGTCCCATCACTAAGACTAACGGATCTGCGCCATGCTTTGTTAGGAATCCTCCTCGTGGCCGTGACCCCTTGATTTAATTCAATGCAAGTCAATTCAGTTACACTCCCCCAGGAAAGCCCAGCCCAGCCCAGCTCAAGCCCCGAGGTCAATGTCAAGTTATTTCCTCCGATGCTAGTCAATCAGTATCACCCGCTTGTCTCAGGCGAGGTGGCCTATCGCGTTGTGTCCGAGGTAACACTACGGAGGCTAAGGTACAGTAGCTTATTTGTTTTTTCTTTTCTTCTCCCACTGAAGATCGCCATCAATTGTGCATGGTCATAACCTTTTCCGGTTACATTCGCAATTGCAACTCTACATACAGAACATGCACTGTACTGTACAATGCTGCTCATTTCGCTCATTTCGCTCATTTGCAATGTTCTATGCTGCAATCTTGAGTAAGTACTAATAATAACCGAGGCCCTACAGGTATCATAAAGAAAAGAATGGATGTGGAAGTCGATCATTCAAGCCCTTGTCCCAGTCCATCAAATACCTTGCCCTTGCCCCTGTCACAACTCACCAAGACCAAGTCAACAAGTCAGTTTCTCCAAGTTGACTAAGTCAACCCTCACACAGACCATAAAAAGACACGAGGCAGGCGGAGTAACAACCCGAACCGGTCCGCCCGGCCTTGACATGAGCAGCAGAAGGTGAGGGAACCCCAGGTTTAGCATACCTACCTACTAAGGTATCTTAGCTGCCTACCCCTACCCATTGCATTCCTCTTTTGGGTGCCTCTTCTCTACAAGTTCATGTTGCGCCGACACATCCCCCGATGACTTCCTTCCCTTCTTGTCCAAGCTACCCAACTTGTCATCAATGACAAAGGGACCCGACCCCTCGGGGCAGGCACCTTTTATTTTCGCTCTGTACCCAGAAATTACAGGGATCCTCCAGGCTCTAATTAAATGAAGTCGCAGTAGATAATTCCAATTCTTTTCAAAAAATATCGTATAATCGTCTTGCACGAGTCAACGACGTCACTTCGCTCAATACTATGGATCCAAGGTCCTTGACAATGCAGTCATTAATTGATTGAATGAACGAAGAATGCACTGAACAGGAATTGTCATTCATTCATTCATTAGCTGATGTTACAGTTGCAGTTGCAGGGAGATCTTCTCGTCATCATTGCAGCGCTCAAACCTTGTCAGACCAATCAAGATCCACTCATCTCGTGGTGTCTCACCCGCAAAAGAAAAAGCAACAGCATATGGCAGTATTTGGTACCTTTGAGCTTACAACTAACAGACAGACAGACAGACAAGTCATAACAATCACGACAATAATAATAGCACATGCTCAAATTTAACCGTTGCCTGTCATGTCATATCATGCCCTGCCTGTCCTTCCTTCTTTTGTCTGGTCGCCTCATCCATGTCTATCTATCAGCCGATTCCATCTTTGATGGTCCATGCTGCGCACTCACCTTCTAGCTTCTAGTTCTCCCCGTTTCGGCCACTTCTCCTAATATCCCTATTGGCCAGCGTATGTGGACATCGGTAGAGCATTAGACCGAATTAATTTACTCCATTGCTACATACTCCTTCACTTTTCATATCTGCATGGCTCCGGATTCACATCTTCATCTCGGCCAACGATTGTGCTTTGATCTTGTAATATTTTGATATTCATGGCTCCATAGCCTCCCTGGTCTTGGGCGTATCGTATCTGCTTCTCGCTATCTCCGTCGACTCTCATCAGTCGATCTCTTCGCGTACCGATAAAAGAACATACAGTAGTAAACTAAACGCCGTGCACGATGCTTCGCTAGGTTCTCAAGCCAGTTTCCACCTCTGCGCCGTCTAAAATGACCATAGCTACCTCCCAAGAAGAAAAAAAGTAACAGACAGTTTCCACCAAGGGAATACAATAATAAAATAACACAATACACCAGACTTCCAGTAATACAGACCAGCGTCGTGAAGAGAATGTAGCTTTTCCCCCCTCCGACTTTTCCCCAGTTGACCGCGACGCCAAGCCGGGAAATCCTTAGACATGGGCCTAACCAGGATTTCCATCCCAATAACAAGTGAAAGGACCGGATCCATCCAGGTCTTGTTGTAATAATGCTCGTTCCGTGAGGCATAATCCATCTCGAGCTTTCTCCGGTATTCATCCCTCTTCGTAGAACCATCTCGTCGTCCGACATATATCCCTCAACCCCGAATCACAGATCCATTAAATTCGAAGCTGTGACAGCCTCTCTCATGACGTTTCATGTTGCTGCGTACGCTGAAAGCCTTGCCACATCCAGCATGGGGACACTTAAAGGGCTTCTCTCCGGTATGTGAGTGACTGTGGATTCGGAGACTGCTGGGCCTGCTGAAGGCTTTGTTACAAGTCGGGCAAATATACCGATCCTGGCTTTGGGGGAATGCCGCCGCTCCAGTTGGGTTAAGATAGTGATGGTGCTGCCAAGGGTTTGCTCCCGAGGGAGCAGGTGCTGGCATGCTCACTGGTGGGGGATAAGCTTGTGGGAGAGGGCGCTGGTAGTAAGGGTTCATTTCTTGAGGCTGGACGGCAGGAGGCACTTGTGACGCCGGGTAATAAGCGCCCACTGGTGCTGGGTTGGCGTATACCGTGGGGTGAGCTTGCTGAGGATAAGGAGCCGCTGCTGGAGGTGTCGCTCGAGGAATAGCCGTTACTGATGCCTGACGCTGTGCATCGGCTTCTAGAGGTGGTGTGGTCTCGTAATAGTATGTTCTTGGTGCTGAACCTGGATACGCCTGGTTGGATGGTTTCCTTGTGGGGGAGCTGTAGCCTTCGAAAGATGCATCTGTGCTCATAGGTGGTGTAGGGGGAAGTCCACGGTGCGATGACTTAGCCCATTCAGATCCAGCTCGGCTATGACCATGTGAAGGTGGAGGAACTATGAAGTTGTGAGCGAGCCGCCCTCGTGGTCATTAGGAAGAACGACTTACCTTCAAAGCGAGGAGAATGTTGCCGTGAAGTTGGTGAGGACTCACTCGTGGGTGAGCCGGCATCGGCCAAACCCAAGAGGTTCGAGATTGAGGGTAGAGAGCACTTTTGTTCCTCCATTGGGGGCGAAGGAGGTTGATACTGGTCGCGTCGAGTAAAAAAATGTGTTTCTTGTTGATTGTATTGGTTAGGCATGAAAGATGCAGCTGCTGTATGCATTTGCGGGCGGTCTCGGGATTAGTCAGGATTTGCTGGTAGAAGCAATCGAAGCAGTCAAGCCAAGTAGCCAGTATGTTAAGGCAGTATCGTGTCTGGTAAATATCGATGATATTATGGGTGGGAAATGGGAAGGCACTAGCAAATATTAATGATGAGCCTTTTGCACTGCCAAAGTCGTATTCGATGTGAAGAGTTCTTAGAAGCTCATGCTAAATGCGAAATAGTCGGGGACTTGGGAACTTAAGTAAGTCCCTGGTGTGGGAAAAGGAACCTGTCAAAAGGGTGGAGGAGACCCGTCTATCAGATCTAAAGACCGTAGACTTGTTTTGATGCGCCTACGCCCCCTCCAAAAGGGCCTTCCAAGCGCAGCTGTCACAAAATTGGGAGTGGAGCCCTACCGGTGCTCAAATCCTGGGACTCAAGGGAAATCGTTGGCAACTGGACAGGGTCACAAAGGAGACGATAGGCAAGGGCAAGGGCTGAAGGATGCTGACGGGAGATTCCCTGATGCCGCTCGATGGGTCTAACCTCTTGGGTTTGTGTTGAACATCTGCCCCGGCAGTGACGTCCCCACTCATGAAGGAGATGTTGTGACGACTCTGATGGTGATCTTGAGCAAGGGAGGGCGGTTTGCATGTCTGTCTTGGGTCAAGAGGGAGTGTGTGGAGTGTGGGATACCGAGGTACATGCACTCGCATCTCTAAGTTAGCGCTCGGCGTATGGGTGTGAGTGAGATCCATGAGTGTGTGTGCTAGAATGCTTGGCCATGCGCCAGGATATCCGTGATCGCCCCGTGGTCAAACGGTCGATAGGCCGGCTGGCTGGCAGGTAATGGTACGTACAGCACCATCTGTATCAGTATCAGTCGTTGTAAATCGCTATCCCTGCCCTGCTCCCTAAGCATGGCTTTCGTGGGGTCTCATTTGCCTGTGTCGATGCCATCGAAGACATGTCCCCTGGCTCTAACGACCGTGCTCTTTCCCGCTCCTAAACCTCTGCCTGCTCTCAGGCTCACACTTATCTCAATGGATCGTGCATTAAGTTCGCCGAACAAGGCGGTAGTGTTTGTGCGTGGTGACCTTAGCCCCAAATCAACCAGAAGCTGCTCTCCGGCGCCGGGAGTTCCACGCGCCCGGCCGAGATAGGGCGTCCACCTAACCTGGAACCTTGAGCCAAGCGTGCCATCCCGGCCGTCGCGCTGCATCGAGTTCCGGACCACCATTTCCTTATTCGGTGTCAGAACCGTTCCTAGTACTCAACTCTCGTTCCATCCTGGTTTCGTCGCTGTGGCCTGCATTTGTGTACATACATACTGTACAAGCCGCTGAAGCTTCCAATAACTTACCCCAGAGCTGATCCAGCGCCCGCTCTCGAGTCTGATGAACAAGCGACGAGACAAGATCGGTCCAAATGATTATTTTGATACAACACAATGCAACCTCTTGCGTGCCCATGATGAAATCTTTAAATACTGAACTTTTAGATTATATCCGGGGCCTCTCATTCTCCGCGTGATCTGCTCACATTTTCGTAATTTGCTGGTTTAAGGCTCGATTGCCAAAATGCTGCATTGTACGTTGGTTCTTACGCGGAAGCGTTTCAACCCGTGGCAGAAAACCCCCTTCCACGCAGTTAATTTGTGCCGGTCACGTTCTTTACCAACGATGTGGAAATAGCAATTGGGATACTAGGCTTAGTGAACATAACAAGCTTGTGTTTTCATGCTGGGCTTGGACACTTCCTAGCTCTGGAACCAAGTTCAGATGATTTGCGCAACAACAAGCAGCGGCGTACCGGCAGTGCAATGATGTCGTCGTATTGGTGCAACTGGTGTTCGTTCGGGCAGCCACGCTCCTGGCGACCTCTTCGTTTTTCACCTGTGTCGTCACTGGCTAAGCAGGCTAATTTGGATGATCGTCGTTTTAGCGGACGCCTCCCCTTCCTCGCTTACACTGGTGGGATTTCTTGGCGTAGGGTTCAGGAGGTGGGTGTGCAGTTGCCAGTGATCGACCAAGCTTCTTCATGAGGAGGGACAGGGGTATGAAGCCAAGCGTTCGGTGCCCTGCCCTGCCCTGCCTGGCCCTGTCTGGTCGACTTCTCCAAGCAATTGGTTCGAAGCAACCAACAATCAAGCTCCCAGCTCGCGAGTCATGAGAGTGGTATCGTGCGACGTCCGTATACATAAGCACACTTGGTAACGCAGTACGTATCCAATCCCTGACTCTAGAAAGCTGGCTTTGTCGAGCGTTTCAACTGGATTCTAAACTTTGAGCCATGAAGAGACCTGCCGCTATGAAAAATATCGGCTCGGGTTGTGGGCGTCAAATGTTTTCTCCAAGGGTGACACATCGAGGCTTGGCAAATGATGTTGAGACAAAACAAGACAGGCCATCCAGGACGGCGCGTGTCAAACTTTAAGCGACAACACGTGCGAAGTCCCTTTTGATTGCTTTTTGCCATGCGATAGTAGCCACGCTTCCGTCAGCCACAGCTGTATCGAGTCATAACTGTATGATGAAGCTTCATACCAAAATGAATTCTCACGCATCCACAGTGCCGTCTAATAGTGTCACCCGGGTTATTGTTTGGAACAAACGTGTTCCTACCAAGCTGGTTGCTGCACTGCAGGGACATTCAAAGGGCTGGGCTGGTGAATCCTCATATGCCTTTCTCGTATTGGTCCTATTACGACACAACCCTAGGATGAAATGCGTGATGTGACATGCGTGGTGAGATTGGTTTGCGTCCTATTCGTATCCTCGATCGATTTACTCCGTCCCTAGTCAGAGATGATCTATCTCAGCTTTGTAGTTGTCGGGGAGTCCCAGAACCCGATGGACGATAGTCAGTTAAGATATGCTGATCCTGGCTGCCCAGGGATCTGCTTAACTGTTCTGTCAATTACTTGGCCGATGAAACGGATATGTAATGGGCCCTCCCCAAGCGCATGAAGACCCTGTCGACGTCATCGTTAGTCTTCGCAGTGTCGGATCTTTATTAGTATACCGAACTCAGATTATACAGTAACAACACTTGTCTACACAGCGACGGCAATTCTGAGGCACAGTCGGCTTAGCCGTCAGTGGTCTGTGTGGGATGTGGGATGGCCCAAGGATCAGCGGGGTGTTGTATGCCAACTTTGGGTTCTCCAGATGAAGTGCACGAACTTGTAATTGCGTGTGGAGTTCCAGGCGGCGGATACTGCATAACCCAAACCTTCAAAGAGCTGTTTGACCAGACATATTTTCTCAGAGGCAGCAGCGACGATTGCACAAAAACAGAAATCTAACGAGAACTGCGGTGTTGGCGAAACTTGAACAGTGACGTAACAGCTGAAACATATTTTGTTACTTAGGTGGTCGGTTTAAAAACAGCCACAAGACGATCTGGTTTCTGGGTGGTGAGCAGAAGGTTGTCGAAAGTCACATAGCGTGTCTGTCGACTGAAGAACATGACAACGGGTTCACCGGACTTAGTATTCGGGATCTATGTCAACACGTTCGTGGTTAGCCTTGTCTTGCACCGAAACACTACTTAGTGGAAGTAATGTAAATGAATCCACCTTGATCCTTATTCCAAGTAGAATCAGTAGGCTGATCGGCCAAAGACCAGAACCTCCGCCGTAGGGACTAGAAAGGGGTTTTGGGGGCGCATTCGGCATTTGCTTGGTGAACCCAAGGGAGCTATTAATCGACGAGTATGAGCAGGCCAGCGCATTAGTTTCACATGAACGTGCACAGGACACACGGATTACGTATATACCGAAATTAGCTTGGGTACCAGCCGACCGGCAAGCAAAGCGGGATGATGAAGTTGGTGGAATCTGGTTCGATTGTGGGAAACCTGATTGGTGAGATGCCAGCCAAGGTTGCCAGGGTCACTTCCAGAACTCGTCGATAGGAGAACAAGGTTTTTGGCTTGAAGAAAATCTGTCGATCGGTTAATTCAGCTCGCTGCCCTGCGCTGCCGAGAGAGGCTAGGTTCAACAGAGTCAATGTTGGCGACAAAGAAAGGATTCAAATTGGGGGAGAGGACTCAGAGGAGAAGGGAAAAGCACAGTAAGTGATTGATTACCTCAGCCTGAGACACGGGTATTAGTTGCGCCTGCCCTCAATGGCTGATGTGATTGTGAGATGCGATGCAATGCAAGGGAGCTTGTTAGCATCAGATCAGATTGTGGAAGGTGCACGGTGAGGAAAGGGTGTTGAATCATGGAAATGCATTAGACAGTCAGTTCTTTCCCATTATCATTAACACCACTGCCAAAAGGACATGCTTGCAGAAATGCCGCTCTCAGTGGATCGTAGGTAGCAGCCCAGTGGAGGTTGGCGTTGGTACTTGACAGCCACCACACCTCGCCTACAACCTTTGGGACAGCAGCATTGTCGGCACATGTCTTACCTGGATGTTAAGCGAACTTACGCCCTGAAACGCCTGGAGGGATAGAGTAAGCGTAATACGGGGAATCCAATGGAATGGAATTAAACAGGCTTAATTGTCTTTAGTTGACACCTGCGGCTCGCGTTCGCTTTCGCACGATGCGAAAAAGAGACCTGAATGTTGTTCAGTTAGTTGTTTACTGGGTGGTTCTAGTCAGATCTTATCTCAAAGACTGGTTCTAATCTGCTTCATCAAAACTCATGACGGGGATGTCCTTGGGGAAGGACACAGACAGCTACTACAGAGTCAAAGCAGTTGCAGAGCTCGGGACACAAAATCAACACGGACCTCAAAGCAGCCTCACAGTTGAAGCATGGCATGCGTTACAATGCTGCCTGAACTCATCCGCATGATTCAGGATTGTCCTTGGAAATCAGGTGCCTCGCTCGCCGCCTCGTCCGCTTATCCAAGTCAGCAACAGAATAAGCACCACTCAGCCACTATCGAGATCGCTGAACACCATCGTACTCTTCGATCAACGTATAGCAAGCCTCAACGTCTATCTGGGCAATGAGGGATTGCATGGCATCGCAAAATATGACCAAAATGCGCAACCACTCATGAACTCGTTCGCATCAACAACCCTGACGGATATCTCCGAGATGTTATTGGCCAGTGCCCCCCAGAGATCAACCAGGCATCTCGTTTGGGACCTCCATCCCACGAGGATTTCCCAGTGATCTTCACAGATGGCGGCGATCAGCAGGGGATACCCTTGCCTGGTTATCCCAGGGCGCTGGCCACGCGAGATGTGGATTAGACTCGATTTGGAGTTGGGGGCTGCACCCCCTGACGCACCCCCGTCCGCCCTACCTCCACTCGTCATGGTGGTCTGATTTCATTAATCTCTCGCGTCTCTGTTAGACTTGGACCAGAGGTGAAAGTTCCGCTTTCTGTCCTGCTCTAGCCTCCCCCAATACACGCGGGCGCGTCTTTGGGGTAGAGGCTGAACAGGACTCAGTGCCACTACAGTGCCTAACAGCACTAAAGTGTCACCGGCTTTAGCACTGCGCTCCAAGGCTTCGTTTGGGCTTCTGGTTTCTGGTTTCTGGTTTCTAAACGGCCTGCGCTAGCACGACTGCCGAGGTTGATTAATCACGGGCCGACAATGCGAGACCCCCTTCCAACTCAAAGTACAGTTCAGTACATTACTCTATCTCAGTCTGTGTGTGCCTACCCGCCATGGTTAGATATTGTGACAGAGCTACGGATACATAAATACGTTAAGCATATCACATACAGCACTTGGCGTTCCTGGCCGGGTCCTGTTACTTGCACGCAAGGCGAAGTCAGCAAACGCTACTACGGAGGTCATACACGAAATGAACTACGCCTCTTATCCGCATCCTCCAACCTTGCTGGAACCCTCATGATGCTCGGCTTCATCCACTGTACTAACTCCATTCTGGCGAGCAGAATCCCGATTCTAGAATAGGTTCATTTCCTGTCTAACGGCTTGTTCCGTTTTGCACTTTTGTCATGTTTGGCGTTCGCGTTGCGGCTACAGGACGTGCTCTCACCATCTGCCAGCTTTCGATCCCTTGCCCGAGAGTCTGGCGCCCCTAACCTCGTCGACCGTTATTCCCCCCCACACCACGACAAGATTGCCTGTTCGGGTAACTCTGGTCCGTGTCAAAGGAAACTTGATCGACTTCGTCCCATGTTATAAAGCGCAACATAAGCCTTTCTCTCCAAGGGTCTCCATGAACGGAAATTCCCGTTACGGACTCTGTCTCTTCCCAAGTCAGTCCATCGCCTAAAGGATCGTCGGGACGTCAGACCCTTAACCCAGCTTTGCCGACTCAGGATCTGTCGAAGAAGAGCCTCCGGTTCTTGTCCTTGGACGCACGGCTGGGTGGCATGGCGATTCGTTCTTGAGCGAGTGAGTGTCAAGGACTGGTTCTGTCAACTTCATGGATTGACCAAATGGGGACATTGCATTAGTCTCTTCTGAGCTCCCCCCTTTCAGAATAGCCACTTCGAACTGCTCCCAGTTGTTGCCCTTACTGCCAATCCCCAAATGCTCAAACTCGGGCCGTTGAGCTTACCATAGCATCACTAGCGGGTGTGTAGCATGCTGTGATCTTGGTTGCCGCAGGATCAGGATCAGTTCAGGGGGTGCCCCAGAGAAACGTTTGGGGGATACCAATCGTCTTCCACGTCATGTCCCATTCCGAGAAACCTCACTGCGTTGCTGTCAAGAGTAAACATGTTCGATCGCAACCTCCAGTCTCAGATCATGATTGCCTGTGTTGATGTCATTCAAACATCATGTCTCCTTTCTACTACCTCAAGTGAAAACGTACAAGGACTATCACGCGAATCCTGCAAAGGATCAAAGTCCTTCTAGTGAAATGTCGTTCAAAGGATCTACAGGCAATCTTGAGGATTCGCCGAGAATATCTCCTCCTTCTCAAGTAGGACGTCGCAAAGATAATGCTGTGGGTTGCGAGAAGAGTCATGGGTCTGTTGCAATCAAGTCGAGTTCGACGGCTAAATAGGATTACGGCCCGTAGTGTCGTAGAAAGGAAAGATCGCGTGGAGATGGTTGTCCGACTACCTGATCTTGATGCCAATCATCTCACAAGATGTGCAATTGATCACCCACACGCGAAAAGACGATGTTTCCACTGGGTTTGGAATGATCTCCAGATGCACCATTGTGGCGGAGACACGTTAACTCTGCCAGGCTCAACAGGGCAGCTCAAAAGGGCGGCAAGGGACGATCATGGGGGTATAACCACCCCGAAATTCAACACTGTCACATTTCAGATACCTCCTTGCTGACACCAACAAGTGTTGGGGACATTTAGCCAGTGGACGACACCGTTGCAGTCTTGTGAGACCGAATCTCGATGCTGGCATCCCAATGATGCGCACCCTTCGCCGCTCACAACAAACACTCGATAGTCTCAAACGCAACATTAATACTAGGAAGCTATACGATGTTTGTTGCCCAGCTATTTATGTACAAAAACTGTTTCAAGCACCCCATGTTACTAATAAGCGCTTTGGAGGAACCCGTTGCTGGAGATCGCTTGCGACCGACATATAACCCTGTTCGATATTAGTTAAACCCACCAACGACTTGGAGTGGTGTTGTTTCACAAGACTGCGACTACGGTAGGTATTCGGACATTTGACTACAATCTGCCCGTCGTCCATGGTACACAAATTGAAAAACATGCACTATTAGACTCGGGAGCAGTTGGTCAGCGATTAGCGGATGTCAGTCCTGGCCCCCGATGTGTTTCATTGGAAATAGCCATAGCAACAGCCTTATCACTTCAGTTGCTGACGCCTCAATTCAGCAAAGGGAGAATATAGGTATGGCGCTTACCACGGTCCGTTAACGGGATTCTTCCGGGACCGTTGAATGTGGCCCCTTGCTTATGACTGGGATTATTTCCATGTGGCTTACCACGCTGTTTGTGACTATCAGTCAAACCCTTTCCGCGAAAAAACATGGTCTTGAAACAAAGCAATCTTGACAAAAGTGATGAAAACTACTTGCCAGCCACCTCATGGCAGGGCGTGACAAACATCTGTGGAGTGCAATCAAACGACAACTCCGGTGGCATGTGGTGATTGAGAAGGGAATGGTATTGAACGGATGCAACGTCTTGACACATGTTAGCGCCGACAGCTATTCATAGCTGTCGATCATCACAGCCATGGCTTGAATGCATTCCGAAGATGTTTACCTATGACTGGAGAGTGAAGCCACATTCGAGGCTGAGAGAAAACAAGTCATGCTTGGAGAACGATTGGTACTCCAATGAGAAAATTTCGAATCTCCCATGTCCGAGTCTAAGCCATGATTCATGTTTACTTTTGTTGAACATTTTGCTCCCTGCTCATATTGCTTTTTCTCGATGTATCTTTATGTGGTGGTACAAGATACCATGACTAATTCTAGGGACGAAAGACAAAGTCCGTCAGCGGTGGTAAAAAGAAAAAGAACGACAATGAGAGGATCAGTGACGGCCTGCAGCAGATGGAACAGCACATTCCACAAAATAACTGCTAGTATACAGACAGGTCATTCTGGAGGATGCATAATATTGCTTTTTTACCGGCCTCGGGAGTTAGTTAATACCTACATGTCTTCTGCACAGCCAACGGCACGCATTGACCTTCGTACATACACACACATAAACGTTTATGTGTGTGATTGTTTCCGTCAATGGGTCGGGCCTTATGCCGGTGGCCGTGCCCTACCGATCGATAGTCCCAGCTCTTGTGTGTGGTTATGCTCCCTCGGTGTGCTGCATGTCTCAGATATCACATGGAGCTGTGAGGGAGAGAAAGGGCGGGGATACCTTTAGCCGCCGTTGGCTAGTCGCCATTATTCCCCTTGAGACTACCAACGTAGATCCCAAATGACCTGTAAGTTTTGAGAAGTGCTATGATATAGCTCCCCCAGACGTTACAGTACATATACCAGCTTACACTAATGCACCTTGTGTCTTATGCGAGGTTAAGGGCAAGCAAATGAACACGAGGCGAGACTTTGGCCCAAGGCACTAAGAAGCCACCGAGTCAAGATTCAAGACGCACCTGGTTAACCTCACTCTGAATCATCGATGCGTGTGGCCAGAGACAAACACTCTAATCAGTCAATATTTCACGTTCCTCTCAAGTTTCACATCAGGTCACTCATAACTGGCTAAGGTGGAGAAACACGAGCGCTGTATTGGGCGACCAGCTCGTCGACTTGAACAAGGTAGTTTTAAGTTTATCTCTGGAGTAACTACAGTACCTCTTGGTAATTACCGTCCCCAGCAATGCTAGTGAAACGTCCATCATCGATAGCCTCCACGGTGGCTGGTGACTAACATACTGCAACTTTAACCAGCTAACCACGCCCCGGGCTCTGGGCCATTTAGTAGTGTTGGAACGTCAGATCCATCTCGTGGATCATCGGTTGTTGCATCGGCATTCCTGTTGCCGGTACGTGGAGTGAATTCATTCACGTCTGCAGATATATGATACATGCTCAGGGTGTTTGTCAGGGTGTAGTAACTGGGGCCGATTTCGATATCGCTGTCGCCTGAGTGCGTAGATGCGACGGTGAGGTCAGGGGTAGTATCATGGCTTCGATTGCAGGTCCCGAGGTCCATGTTTCTGTTTCCCTGTGTAGGTTCTAGAGTCACCGAAACTGATGCTGCTGAAGGCGAAGGAGACTGCAGAGGGGTTTGGTCCAGAATCTCAGAGCGAAACGGAGACATTCCTAAGTCTCTGAACGGAACAGGGAAGGGACCGTTACGACTAAGAGTGTAGGGAGAGGTGATTGATGTTCCAGGCGTCGGAACGCGATCGGACAGTAAGCGCCTAAGAGTCATAGGCTTTGTTGCTGAGGCTTCAATCATGTCCTTCTTTCGACAATGTCTCCGGGGGTGAGAGCCACATTTGCGACATTGCTTCTCAGCAAAGTCCAGAGGAATGCTCACAGCTGCGGCGCGACGACGGTCCATCTCCGCTGCCAACTGTGTCTTCACCACTGGCCTGGCGAGCCGCTTGAAATAGCGCCAGCCTGGAGGCTTGTCCATTCTTCCCTTGACACATGGCCAACAGAAACACAAGGCATACTCCTCACCAAACAAGTGCTCGTAGATCTGGTCCTTACTATTGCGGCGGGAGATCCCCGCCTCCTGGTTATCAGGGGGGTCCGGAATCATGTATACGAGGCCACCGAAGTAATTGATACAGAACCGTTCATATTTCTGGGGCGCGAGCTTGTGCGTTCTCCAGACGAGATGGATATCGAAATCGGTAAATCGAATATGATCTGGACATTCGAACCGCCAGTATCCGATCTCCTCTCTGAACGTCTCCAGAGTGAAGAACCTCCGGTAGCGCTGGATGGCGGGCTTCAACGCCCGCTCGTTATCCTCACGAGACACGTATATGCGTTGCCAGGAGAACTTGACATCTTGTTCTGCGAGGTCAAGCTGACGCTGGACGGCTTTATGGAAGTCGTAAAAGAATATCTGTTGACCTCTTGGCGTCGTGGCGGTATGGTTCAGTCGCTTCTGGGAGAATAGTCGAATCACCTCCTGAGTCATTTCATTGGGACTGGCGGAGAAGATATAATCAACTGACATGTTCATGAGGCTGCGGGCATCTGCCTCGTGGTACACACGGCTGATCCTGTCCATGCACTCCAGCGAAGGCTCAAACAATCCCTGCCTGTTGCCGTCAAGAGCTCTTAACTAAGAAGAGTTAATTGCTGATATCCTGAGCATCAGAGCAGTCGGCAATACACACCAATTCTTCAGGGTTCCACTGTGAAAAGAATAGTTGAGACTCCTCGATAAAGTCACCCCATGCAACTGGGTCTTGCAAGAACGCATGCCATACGAGAAGAACATCAAGGGGAGGAATGTCTCTGTTCAGGTCAACGTGGCCATCGTGCGACGCGTTGAACCAATCTAGCAGTCGGCGAACGCCCATATTGATGTAGCATGTCCATGCTGCGGCTGGATCAATCATATGCCTCATGGCCCAAAGGTCAATTTTTGGCTTGATCGAAACGAAGTGCTCCAGCAAGTGACAGTGTATGACAACATCTTTCTCGTCGACTGATGCGTGTATGACCTTTTGGTTAATGCAAAGTGAGTCCAACTCGGAGAAAGGTGAAGTCGGTGGATCAGCACCGAAGAGGAGTCGAAGTGTGCTTCCAGAGACGTTAACGCCCAATTTAGGGAGAATGGTTTATTAGACATACTTGATAGCCAGTCTCATTATTAGCTTGAAGGATATTAACTGACAGTTCCGTATTTCTCAAAGAATAGGAGCGCTGTGGGTTGAAACGAAGGACTCAATGCCAGGAGCGAAGAGCTTCATGCTAGGCTTGAGCAAAACTATATCAGGTATCCAGGCGAGCTATCGCGCAATGCTGTATGCTTCGCAGTGCAACAGCAGGGGAGATTCAGATTCGTTGAACGAGGCAGAGTGAAACTTTCGATCAAATGAACGGTTATGGCTGGCTCTGTGCAAAGAATCCTGGGGAACAAAACCGGTTTAAGTAGACCACCTCAAGTTTGGACACACATATACGTTGGGGCGTCAATGATCAGACTCGTCAATATTGATTCTCATATATAATAAACATCGCACGTTCATGAAAACAAAGAAAACCATGACATCGACGTTTAACTGGCTTTCAGCCTCAGCCTCCCGTGCGGGAGGCTTTGCTATTACGATATGGTATGGTATAGGTCCGACTTGGACTTTCGGGTTGAAGATTAAACCCTATTTCAGTGACACGAGAACTTATAAACGCCAGATAGCTGATCAGAGATGGAATTCTCCTCGTATTATGTACGGCTTCGTCAATTCTGCCATGTCGGGATGCGTCTTACTTTGGGACAGGTTGAGCCAACGACGTACAGGTTAGTGGCGTCTCTCATAAGCCCACAGTTTGTTAACCAGAGACAAGACTGGAAGTCTATGACGCTTTGGATACAGGAGTCGCTGTCGTCTTGTTATATTCTCGGAGACTCCGTGGGACACTAGACGAAAGAAGAGAGGATGGCTTTGGTGCGTTGTGTAGTCTGACCTTACCAACGGAATATGCCGTTGGAGGCTGAATGAAGTTTTCGTGACCATTGGAGGTTGGAATAAACCAGATATCGGAAAGACGCAAGTAAAAAACCTGACGATAACCTTGTGATGAGACTCACCCGGGTAAAGGTGCAACCAGCCCCTAGACAGGTAAGCATGAGTGGCTCGCATTATTTGAGGTTCCGATGAGTATTACCGAGAACGTTTCTCACAAGTGCTCGCCCATCATACTCAGAACATCCCGAAGAGGTAGAGCTATGATGGCTATACTAAAGGCGTCAATATAAGTTGTCTAGAGATCATCCATTGCTCACAGTGGCACCAAACTAAAACCCCACAAGAGAATAAGCGAGGTACTCACTCTCCAACCTGAGCGACTATAGAACATATAAATAAACTATGAAATTTCAACTATTGTTAACAGGCGTTAACAGTAAAGCTTATACATAAGTTGTAAAAGCCATGGGCGGAGTGCCACATAAAAAGGGGCCCCGTGGCATAATGCAAAAAACATACAACACCGGGGATTCGCTGGTCGTCACCGACCCAACTACTAATCCAGCGCTTCGAAGCTTGACTATGGGAGAGCAGACGGGATCCCGTATTTTCTTTGAGCTGTGGTCGTATGTGTTGTAACGTGGTGTTGTGCGGCCATACAAGGGGACTGGTGTTGTTAGTAGGTAGCCGAGAGCCTTGTTTGCCCTACAGCCTGGTCGTGATAACAAGGGGCAGCGCAGCCTTGTTCAGATGAAAACCAATCATAAATCAAAGAACAAGAAGAGAACAATGAAATTGATCCCTTCTAATATCTTGTTTAATGTTAATGGTGGATTAATAGGGGAGTTACGGCTTGTTTCGTGTGTAAGTAAGGAGAGGTTTCACGTACAACAAACTCGATACATACGGCAAGTAAATACCATAACTTATAGAAGAAATAGAGATTTAATTCTGTTTTAGAATTAAACTTTTTAGTATGAAAGGTTAAATAGGTCTATAGTAACTATTTAGCCTTAAATTCTCTGTTCAAGTTATGTTACGCTGGTTGCAATTAACGGGAACAGAACTCAAGATTGCACGTCTCAAGACATGAATTTCAATGCAATACAAAGCCAAATCTTGTTTCAATCTGAAAATATGGCGAAGTGGCATTTAACCATCGTCAGAGTCCCAATCAGTCTGAGATCCCTATAACCAGCCTGAAGCATCAGAAAGTTAGACATTACTACGGTTTGCTAATTCGGTTTCAGTCTGAACCTACATACACACATAAACATCATAGAGTATGTTAAAAGAAATCTGGTCCTGAATATAATAGGTTGTTTGGAATCGAAATGACTTACATTCAGCCAAGTGTTAGAAATCTATTGTTGGCCTGACGTGGATGTTGGGTATGATTCTATAAGTAGTAAATATAAGATATAAAGTATATCATGCTGTTGAGAAAGCTTTCTAGGTAGTGATTGGGGCAGTTCGAGAAATGATAGAATTAAAGTCATTGAAAAGGTGAAGTTGTCCATTGTTACACTCAACACCATCCGCCACAACCACGATCTTGATAACACCCCCTGGCTACTACATATATAATTCATCAAACTGGGTCTTAACGAAGACCGAAGACTCTTCTTCATTTGCAAATACGATTTGGGGTCCCCAACTGCCTCATGATAGACCAAATGGTAGGGCGTGATGCCTCCTGAGTTACGACAGAACGAACTACAGACAACTACGCGTGATGCATCTATTTCAAACCACACCAGTGAGTTCTGTTTCATCCTGATGAAGTCTCTTAGCTCATATGCACAGCAATGACTCTCACCGCCCCCATCTGAGCAGAATTGTTGAGAGATATTGTCACGCTTGAGTCATTTTCAGAACTACAATGGAAAGTTTGTGTTTTTCAAATTACCGCAGTAGCCTTGCAATATTCTTCCATATAGGGCAACTCGATACGATACAGCATCCGAGAATTATTCGGCGAGTCATTATCTCACGGACGCCATGTCATGCTCCTTTCTGCCTCGTGCATGGATCTGGAGACAAGGGAATTTGTTGAGAAGTGCAATGACGTATAAATCTGATGCTTGACAGGAAGGAAACTCGTTGCCTTTCGCTGTTTTTGGTAGGTGATGCTCTTGATGGTGGTTGTGGCCTGCGTGTGTCAATGCGGCTCTGCAGGTATCGTATGTGCCTAAAGATAAAAAGGGTCAGTAATTTCCATACAAGTGCCTCGAAAGTGAAAGTGCAAGTTCTCGTTGTTGTAGATGCAGTGCTCGGGCGAGGCGAGTGAGAGGTAGTCCCCGAGAAGGGAGGTGAGAAAAAAAAAGGCGCCCGCGCTAGAGAGAGTCACTGCGTCTGCGTATGCATGCATCTCAGCCGCAGATCCACGACGATTCATATTGTGACGATTCGGCACTGGAGCTTGTTCACCGAAGAATTCGCCTAATTCGAAGAAATAACTGGTGTCTGAGTGTGTACGTGCGTAACCCAGAGAGTGAGAGTGTGAGTGAGAGTGTGTGTTCCGGCGAGAACAGACGAGACTTGTTTTGTTTGTACAACTGGGCACGATAATTGATGGGGATTCATGGGAGGTGATACAGGCACAAGCGCCGGGAAACTGCATGAACCAACTCTGGTTTCACTGGTAAAAAGACGTTAGAGTGTAACAGCTACAGTCACATTCAGTCAGAGCGAGAGTGAGAGTGAGGGTGAGAAGTTACCCTCCCTTGCCTTACCCCTCACATTGTGTGTTGTGTTGCGTTGATGTCAGAGAGCAGAGCCGCCTGGCGAACCAAAAGTTACAAGGCGACGAGTATGGCATGCCATGCCCCACGCAGGACAGCACAACTCAATGCAAAAGGGCAATATCTGGCTCATGATGATGGAGGCATTCGCATCTGATATCACCCGGTTTGTTTCAAAAAGGCTGAGACAAAGCTTGCTCATTCGACCTCGAGTCTTGACCGAGTTGGAGAAATGAGGCTGTCGAGTCGAGTACAGATCAGCAAGAATCATGTGAAGCATGCTACTGTAGTGCATGGGTTACTGTACCCTCGAGCACCAATTACGAGGATCTAGTGAGACGGCGCCTAAGGCTTTGGTGCGGTGCAGATGAAACCTCCATTTCAAGCCGCAGCTGCAGTTGACTTCTGCGCTTTTGGTGCATTGATCACGCGGCACGAGCCGGCCTTGGATTAGGTAGTTACACTGCATCTACAAGGTAGTTTAATCGATGCAGGACATTGGCATGCCATGCCATTCCTGTAACTGTAGGCTTTGGTTGCCTTTGGGTGCAACGCTGACACGTATCCAGGTATTACCTTTCCTCGACCAGCATTAGAACGCCAGATCCTCAAATGCAGGGTGGCCTCAGACATTTTAAGTAACATCCATTATATCGACAGGCCTCAAATACGGATGAGCTCAAGCACTCAGTCCAGTTCAGTAATCTCAATCTTACAGGTACACACCGTAAGTTGACAGCTCCCAAATGGAGCAATCCCCGCATTTATCCAATTTGGGGGCGTATTGATTGAGCTAGGACTACACTATCACTTGCACTTACACTTGTAAATTGAATTTACAATGCCTTTGTACAACCGAATCATTCACACGTAATACTCGAACAACATGACTGCTCTCGGGGGCCCTAAGAACATCCTCAGCCTCTCGATAAACGTAATGTCCACCGCTATTTGCAAGCAAGTGACTTATGGAATCAATCACATGCCTAACCGCTACTGCATCCGCATGGATCCTCGGCGGGTTTTGGAGCCTGTTCCGCGTAAATTAGCGGTTGCCTTTTTCTCTGCCTCGTCGATAAACAAGGGTCATGTTGAAGAGTTCGGCGAAGTTATCTCGCGATGATCAGGCAATTCGGAGACTTTCAAAACCTCGGCATTTCATCTCGGAAGCAGACGGCTAATGTGCAATCGGACCTCGGGCATTACGTTGCGACTCGTGGAAAGCACAAGGTCTCCGGGTTCCGAATACCTGAGGGATCAAGGCGACTGCAGGATCAAGGTATCACGGCATGATACTAGCAGTGGCTTTAGAATCGTTCTAGAACAATTCTAGAAGCTCTGTAGAATGTCATGACATATCGGGTGCGTGACCCCGAACCAAGGACACATATGGTCCATCTTCCGAACACAACGGCCAAGCTCGCTCAAATGATGTGCCCGATATGGCTTTCGGTTCATCTCTTTGTAGGAGTGATATGCTGATCACATTGATGTTATAATTAGGCAGTAAATGTACTCAGCAGTATCTTAGCATACCACAAAGCTGGCACTATCTTGAGCTCTAATAAATATGAGTTGAAGTGTTTTTGTGGTTGAGCCTGGTATTGGGAAACCTGTCTCTCTAGCTTTCTTGGATATAAATGCATGACTGGGTACTCTTTCTTTGTTTTATATCACGTCAGAAGTGAGAGCCTCTCTACGTTTGATTCATGACATCTTAGTGGGGCATCTTATGTAGTTCTAATATTCCTATAGTCGAGCTGTTGAGCAAATGCTATGATATCTTGATGCAATATCCTCAAGACCCTGAAGCTGACAGGCTGTCAAACTAGGCGAGGCAAATGCCTTACCTAGGTAGCTTGACCCTACGGTCTTCTTGCTGTATATCTTGCTTGGTCTCTTCTTAAAGCTATCTCTAGTGCCAAAAGAGGAAATTTTCTTCTCGAAGGTCGGTTTTCTTTGATCTTCATAGAGGAGATATTTTATGACAACCTTTCGGGGCCGCCTCAAGCGGAGGGCAACCCAATTCGTTGCCTGCAGCTTTGAACAAGGAAGGGCGCTAATTCGGTGAACCTGATTGGCTGGGCTGCCGCTGACCTCGCTGAAGCTCGATCTCAGTACTCTGACCACTGTCTCTTGCCTTGAATTTGCGAATACCTTGGCTTCACTTCTGGGAAAGACCCCGTGGGGCTGAGATTGACTAATTGGCCGAAGAGCAGATTCTTTGGTAAACTCTAAACACCTCATTTTGTAGATGCAAATCTGGAAGGGGCCCTTTTCACCTCGTTCTCAAGTTACTCTTCGGTGCGGATTTGCCGAAGGTATATTACTGTAGCAAGGCTAGAACAGTGGCACAGAGCATATTACATTCGTAGATATCAAGCCATGTATCATCTATGTAGGTACAATTTCAGACTGCTGATACTCCGTCAAAGCGAATAACTTCAGGATGTGGAAGAATCATGCCCCAACTGAACTGCCAGCACCACAGCTGCCCTTGATGCATTACAACATTGCCGCGCGAGATCGTCCCACGACACCTCTTGTTCTCAAACTTTATAAGATACAAGTGCCAAGCTGATACACGGCCTCAAAAACTCTTAGTCGATATCTGGCATAGCCACAGTGCTATTGGTTCAAATTGGTTGACCCGAGACCTTCAATATCAAAGACACTGGATTATCTCTAGTCTTGCTCAAACTCTTGATAGACTCAAAATCCCTCGTCCAACTGGCCCATCCATATATCCCGCAGTGATGCCCAATGCCACCCAAAACAGGCTACCAGCTCCTCTGACACGTTTCGGTGCATCTCAAACTGTAACTGGACACGCATTAGACAGCCCATCAACATGTGCATGACGCCGTCTGGCCTCCCTTTTCTCCGATTCGTCGCACCTAAAAATCCTACAATATGCGAGCTACACACTAGCAGTGTCAAAATCATGCCATGGCCGCGTTTCCAGCCATTCCGCACCATCCGCTACAGTAGACTTTGCGTTTGCAGCCAAATTGTCTGCGTCATAAAAATCAAACATATTTCGACTGCCGATGCATATGATCCCAGTGCTTTTTTTCTGGGTACGTTATCCTGCAGATGGCCTGAAATGTTGGCCAAGTGTCGCATTTTTGGCCCCCAAATTGACCCGACAGTTTGGTACGCCTAATGCAAGTGTCCCAATGTGGGGGCGGGAAGCGCGGGAGACTCCACTTCCCGCTCTTTATGACACTTGTGATGTGATGCTATCATACATTAGCCATTGCCAGCCAGCCTTGATTATTTTATAGCAGGTCAATTAACCAATTAACATGTATCAATCTACTCGGTTTGTTATCTATTCATAAGCCCATACTTTCATCTCCTTCTTTCTAATAATCCCCCAACACCCGAATAGTACACAAACTGCCACCCATTGTCGCTACATATGTAAAGCGACACAAAAGACAATAAAAGAAATACAATATGTACACAGCTTGATAGGTTCAACATACAATCTGGATAACCCACCCAGACCGCTAAAACGGGAGTAGCAAGTACATACATGGAAGAAAATTAAAATAGCGATAAGGAAAAGCAACAACTCTCGAAAAGAAAAAAGAACGACAGAAAATGTCAGTGAACTAAAAGAGCGACTTGGGTGAGAGGCTCACTCAGACACAAGGCTAGGCTCTTCGGTAACAAGGGCCTAAAACGTATCAAAAATGGCGGGTTGTCCAAAGAAATAAAGTAAGTGTCTTGATAGGCAATTTCTTGGGCGCAACCTTGTACCGGGTATTCTCTACACAAGAATACAGGGCTGGGGTAACGAGAGCAAACATCAACATAATGTTTGATTCTCCACCTTTGGAGCACCCGAAAATACTGCTCCGGGGCCCAGTCGCGTGTCAAATAATCACAAAGTCCTCCGGATGTCCAAGATTTGATCTATAAACATGTTGAATTCGATACGGTGATAGCACGGGTAAGACATATTGTTGAACGATGATATCCATCCGTGTGGGGGAAGGGTGGGCAGGTCCATGTCCAGTCTATTGTTCTGGCTGGTTCCAATCAAGTCCCACTTGGCTTGGCATGAACCGAGACATCCATGTTGGTGCTGGTAGGCCTGGCTACTTGGAGTATATTGGGAGATGGACCAATGTCTATCCAGGGTCTCGATACTTGTCTCTGACAGTCAAGAGTCAGAGCAAATGCCTGGCATGGCATCTCTCAACTGCTCTGGTAGGACACTTCCATGCCGGCACAGTTAACTTGGCAATGTGTGAGCATGGAAGTACCCTGCCAGATTAGCAGACAGTGACCTCATATGGGCGTGTCCTGTGTCTCGATGTTGTCCTTCTGCCTGTTGTCCAGGTTTATCTTGACGTTATACTTTTCGGGAACCTCGAATTGGCGAGTTTCTCCATTCCAGAGAAGCCAGTTACCTGAGGATGCAATTCTGTATCCAAGAGACAGGATACGGCCCTTGCGCTCTTCTGAGACAGACGGCAACTCAAAATACTTCTCATCTTCGTCTATCTTGTCATTACTGAACCATTCGTTGGGGAAATAGTCCTCGGCGTAGAGCAGGCCTCGCATGGCAAAGTCCTCGGGCAACGGGTGCGGGAGCTGGTCCTTTTCCGGCAGGCGGAAGTGGCCACGGATCTCATACCCAGGCTCGCAGGATAGCAAGAGGGTGTTAAGCATAATGGAAGTTAGTTTCCAGGGATATGCGTCCTCCAAATGGGAAATAGCCGCTGGATACTGTATCATGTGGTTCATGAAGACCAGGATGGAATGCACGAAAGGCAACGTATTGGTGTCTCCCCAGCGATAAAGAACTCGCGAAATCGTCCGGGTTGCAAAGTCAAGCGCAAGCTTGAATGTCTCGTCAGGGGTAGCCTCGGAAATTGTGTTCCCATCCATGGTGACGTCAGTCTCTTCGGGCTTCTTGGACATGGCCCGCATAAGAACATTGGACTCAGCACCGTACCCGAGTAGTGAGCAGGACTGAGAAATGGCAATATGGTATCTGCTTGAGTTAGTTTAGTTCGAATGACTCTTCAACGCCGACTGACCCTGATTCCAGCCATCGCTTAGGTGACCGGCCAATATGACTATCCAGCTGATCAATGAAGCTCTTTACAGACTCTTCAAGCTGGTCCTGGGACTTCCCAGAAAAGAGAATGGCATGAGCACGCACATACGCAGCATCAACGGGGGCAAGACGAGCCGTATTGTTGTTCAGCACAGGATCAAATAACGTCATTATACTTTCCCGTGCGCTTGAAAAGGGAATGGGAACACAGAGGGACTTAGTGTAGTAGTACAGCTGCTGCAGGGCATTGGGACGGGCCAAGATGGCCAGATGGTGATAAAGTCGACCCGTAGTAGGGGACTTATCAGATGCTTTGCTGTACCAGTGACGACTTACGCCAGTCCAGACCTCACGATCTCTGATATCGTCGTCCTCAATAGCCATGCGGTATCTACCGAGGTCTCCAAGACACTCGATCCACGTATCCTCAAAAGCAGGCACAGTTTCGTATAGCAAGGCCATCATACTGTAAGCCAAGTACAGAAAGGTGAGCATGTGCTCTAGAGAGGCAGGCAGACGATGCCGAAGAAGCTCCAGAAACGAGTGAATGCCGTGCCGCCACATACGAGCAGGCATAGCATACTTGGACGCTAACCTTCGCAGAGCAGGACTGGCAGAGGGGTGTTGACTTGCAAGAAAGAAGTCATGATGCTCATGGAGGAGTGTTCGGTGAAGTGCAATCAAAGCCTGCCATTGTTCGTTGTTAAGCTTTGAATTGGCATCAGTGTTGGATGATTGGGCATTGTCAACTTCGATGCACTTTGTCTCAACCATGACCAGTCCTGCGTAGATGCCTTTGACCTCTGCGACAAGCTGATCTTGTGAGATGGGTCTTGTCTCTGGCTGACGCATCATCTTGGAGGTAGACTCATCATCATTGGATGAAGGCCGAATGACTTGTTGTGTGGCAGGCTGGGTAGGTCTGTTTGCCTTGGTAGGCCCTTGCCTGGGCGAACCAAGAGAGACAGCTCGCCCCTGACCCTGTGACTTTTGCTGAACACCATCATCGGAGGTCCAGAGCTGGCGGCCTGACGTATTTTGGTGGGGCCGACCCCCGTAGTCGTTCCGGTAGTCATTACGGGCACGGCTACGGCCTTGGCCTTGAGCGCCCGGTTCAGGCGACCGACGCTTTGCCTGGTGGCCATCGGCATCTCGGTCTTGGTCGACTGCAGTGCCCGTTGTGGTTTGGTCCCCTGCGGTCCCATTGGTTGTGTCTGCACGTCGCTTCCTGCTATTGGAGTCCTGACTATTTGGTCTATTGGATCTGCAAGAAGAAAATGAATGAGTATGTATATTGCTATGCAGGTACAGTACAGCGGTACCACTGAACTGAGCCGGGGAGTGAACTGACCCCTTATTAACGTATGATAGTTGCGCTGATTCCAGCGTCGGCCACTTTTCCTGATGCTCCTGATCGGATTTGGCGTGTTCGAGCCAAGCTTCTAACGTCTTGATTTCGTCGCCGCAGATATCGCACGTAAAAGAGTGTGACTCTGCCTTGTCCTGGCGGTCGCGAGTCCTCAAATGACGGACCCATTTGTCCGTAATGCCTGCCATGTTAGGCTATGACAAAGCATGGGAGACCGTGCCGAGCCCAACCGGCGCGTGCCTGTAAGTGAGGGAGAGAGCGACAGGGAGAGAGAGAGAGAGCTAGAGAAGATTGTGAGAAACTGTCAAATGAAGAGAATTCTGCAGTACAGAATTCGGTCAACCATAGTTATGCTGTGATTGTTACAGAGAAAGAGAGAAGGAGAAGCAAAAGGTCAGGTTAAACCCCAAGGGATACAGATGCATGTAAGGTAAGGTAGACAAGACAGGACAGGGCAAGAGGTGGAAGCAAGAGAGTGGCGGGTACCAATCTGGGCTTGTTCTCGTTCAGGGCTGCCTGACGTATATCCACCAAGGTTCCAGGCTTGTCCAGCATCGCCATTGGGGGTTGGGGTTCCATGTTTGACTTTGAGTGAGGGGTGGTCAACCCAGCAGCAGCCACAATTCACAATTGGCTTGGCTGTGCTGGGCTGATGGTTCGCAAAAAAAAGGAAAGGAAATGCAACAACAGTTGAGTATCGGATAAAAGGATCGTTTCATTATCTTACCCGCTGTGATGATATGTGCAGTCTCAGTTCAATTTGAGATGGTGGGAAGCGTTCCCTTGCGAACGATCTGCAATTGGAAATTTTTGTGATATCGATGATGAGAGAGGGTGGGCTCAAGGCTGCCTGGTTCGCCCGCTACGGTTGCCTCGTTTGAGGCTCTGCGGCACGTTAGCATCAAATGCCCCTCATCGTAGAAACCTAGCTTCTCGCGTTCATTTTGCAATAGTAAACATACCTCGTTGACCTTCAGAAACACAGCCAAGTTGCTGCGTGTCTGTAGCACAATAATAATATATATATCAACCTTTGAGCTGCAAAACAGGCATAATTGGGTAAAGCGGTTAGCTTCGTGGGAACGTGCCACTGGCCAGCGATAATGTAAGAACCATGCAACGACGAAAGTAGTAACTAAGTTAACTACTTTCGCCAAGGATACGCGTAGGTAGGTAGGTTTGGGGAATAAATGAGTGGTGGTATAAAAAATGGCCCCAGTAAATCGACACAATTGTGGCAGCTAAATCTTTGAATATTAGAACATATAACTTGAAGAAAAGCAACTCTCGTATATATACCAAGCAAATCCCAATTTTTATGTATCATAGATAGAGGGCGAACCATACTTCGCGCCCCGATTCATTACACCCTGAGTTATAGTGACAAGGACGTTTCCAGGCCTGTCGGTATGTGGGGGGTTGAAAACCACCCCTCTGAAAGAATTGTTCAATCGCCATGATGGTTCGCCCATGGGATATCAGACACTTATAAGACCTACTTGAAAGCCACGCTGACTAAGTCCTATTTACAGTTCCTACATCCAACTTCATCTCGGAATGACTGGATGGCAGTTCTACAGAATACGATTTGAGGTTTCTCTTGAGCGTATTCCTTCGTCAGCTTGTGGCTCAGATGGAAGCCTATTCCACGTCTGTGATCATCAGAGCCTATACTTCACAAGTCTTCCAACTCAGACTATTCACGAGGCTTCGCTGAGCCAGAAATCAAGGCTGAAGTACGAAAAAGAATACTCACCAGACTCATTGGCACATGACTCATTCACGCCGTAGATCCTCTACCGTGAGGCGCCGTGAGTAGCTGAATCTGTCGTTTCAGCTTCTTTGGAACCAATATTGCATGTCACTAATCCCGACAGATTGGGCGAGGTTCCCCTTTTCTCGGTGATCAATAACACGGGATGAACCAACCTCAGAGCTGAACCAGTGTTCTCATAGCTCGTTGGTGCCAACTGCGATACTAGATGACATCTATCATCGATGCTCGCATGAAGGAAAGCGGCACAAGAAGCATCATGCTGGCATCCAGGCCTGGACAGAGAGGCCCAGCGTTTGATACATGACCAATAGACCCTCAAGCGAGGGTCTTCCAGGCGGCCGCCAGGTGCCTATTCGGCCTTCTTAAAAAGTCCCAGGAAAGGCGAAGTTGAGAGTGCAAATATTGCCCCCTTTAGGTAGAAACGGGGATGAGTCGACTGGCCGGGGCGCAGGCAGAAGTGCTGTCGTGTGCTTTCATCATCTCCAGGCTCCAAACGGTTAAAGTGAAAGCAAAAGCGATTAGGATTTGTCTGCTCGTTTTGAGGTGAGAACAGGGCCGCTTTTTAAGGCCTCCCACAACACAGCGCAACGGGTGTTGTCTCGGTGGTTGTGTGTTGGCGATTTGACGCGAATGCGTGGAATATATGCATTGGGGCGTAGAATAATTTGACAGAACGCCACTTTGGACAACTGGCATCGTCGAAATTTCGCCATCCACAATTCCTCATCACAAATCATGATTATCAACCCAACAGGTACAGGGTATGGTTGACATGACTGATTACCGATATGGTTGTTGAAGTTGGCCAACTTTTCGTACCGGGGTGACGGGGTCTTCCTCCATCGTCTAAGCGGTAGGGTAGTGTCTCCCCACGTTCCGGAGACTGGCTATGGAAGGATTCACATCCTAGATAACGTGGCTTTCGCGCGAGAGGCACGAGCTTCCAGATGAAAAGTCCTAGGTTCTAGAAAGCTTACTCTTGTGAAAGCGGCTACCCCATGCACTCTGATGACCCAATGACAGATCACAACATTCCGCAGTTGGCACAGTAATCTCGCAAGGCTGTTGAAGTCATCCCCCGCATGCGAGGCACCCAATCACTATTCAATACGCGCCTGCACCTTCAATCTCACCAATGATTAAGACCTAGCTTAACAAGGCAACCCTTGTGACATGCAGGCAGCAGAGCCCCATTCGCCCTTGTAGGGTTATATACAGCCCTTTCCGTCACGATGAGGAAACAAAGAGGTCATATGTTGGTCATTGACCTTTCAGCTACACAAACGAGGCGGCAAATATGCAATCGTTGGTTGTTCGTGTTGCAGGTTAATTTCATGGTCGACTTAAGTTCCAGTTGCCTTCACTGCAATAGGAAGTTGGCGGCGCTGTTTGGTATTAATGAGGAACTGGTTTCAGAAGGATCGTCATTGGCTGTGCTAGACGCAGGTCCGAGACAGACGCCTTGGTGCCTTGGTGCCTTGACGCCGGTTCGCGGTCTAATATGTTGAGGCTCAACTGAGTCGCACACGTAGATGACAGAACCTGGTGACATAGTGTGTACGATGTCCGTACACGACAAAGGATTGAGTTGATGGTCCTACAATACGACATGTGCCAACCGATACTGTTACTAAGAGCATTTCCAGCTGACATTATAAGCCCAGATACCGTCCTTGCGCATCCATCACATCGGTGAAACCGAACAAGGCAACATGGCTTATAGGAGCTGAAAGAAGAAGTGCAGGCATGATCAAGCCCTCTATCGGATGCTTTATGTCATGCCGCCGGCCAGGATCTGGTGACGACCAAGAACTTTAACACCATCACGTAGTGCTTCGTTGTGAAATCTGAGAGTGTCAATTATTGACCTTAGACTGTCCTCTGAAGTTACACACAGCATATACTTGAGAACGTTTCTTTGCACGGCATCTTTATGTAGCACTAGTGTTGTCCGTTGTCTTGTGACGACGGCTTTGGGTGAGATACTCTGTCCTTCCACACCAAGGTTACACAAATGACCTTGTAAACCTCAGCCCAGTAACGGATCCGAAAGCACTGGGGAACTGCATATGGGGCCTCAACTGCAAGTGATGTGGTGTATCACAACGGCCTACTGCGCTTCCATATATCCTTAACCTCTCAGCGACATTCCTTGATCTTCACACTGCACAATCCCGTACATTGTACTACCAGGCTTGGGCGATACCATTGTTCTTCACGTTCTCTCATAAGATGCCACGACTCCTACTTCTCTCTTCTCTCCTCCTGAAAATGTTTGATTCACTTGATCGTTCCCGAGATACGGGAAGTGTGTAACGTTTCTCTGTGCGTGCACGGTCTCCCCAACCTCGCACGTCGCCGCCCTGTGAGGGTAAAGTCGTGAGATCCTGCTTTTTCATCTCGCAACCCAATACATGTTTGTCTTTGTGCTTCTCTATTCACTTCCCGATTTAGAATACCTTTTCGTGCACTTTCTTACCCCGTACATTATGGCTCGGCCTCCCGTTCCCGTCGGTCGGTTCCCTGCCGTCGGTTGATCACTTATAAGCGCACTTTCAAACACCATCTCCATACATTTCTCACAAGGCGACTGCTTGGGCTGCTTTTTGAGCCTGCATCTGAAACGGGCGTTTAATCGACGAATATGCGATATATCTTGTTTTCTCTGTGAGCGTTCACATTTTCTCTCGCCTAACACTAAGCGAGTGGTTGAGTTTACGCGGTATTTGCTTTTTGATAGCTGCAGTTCCACCGCCTTGTGTAAAGAGTCCCTCAGTCACGAGACAATTGGATAATATGGAACCGCCAGAACGGCAACAGGCATTAGTTTGCTCACCATGTCGTTACCATTGGCCGACTTGAAGCCTCTTACATGCTCATAAATGGCTATCAAAGCGGTCTGCGAACAAACAACCTCAATATCACAACTTCTGAGACTGCATGGCCCTCTCGATCCCTGTATAGGAGACCTAACAGCAATCCAACGCTTGAAAATTGTTTGCAGGGAGACAATTATGCAGCAAGCCTACATTTTGCTTGCCGGGAATCGAACCAGGGTTGGTAAGCCTTACGAGGCAAAAACATCGTGGGGGCCTTTGCGCCTATCATGGAGACTTAAAAATGATTTTGAGAAATGAGTAAACAGCGCGGTGAGGAGACCCATTGATGTTGGTACCTTGAGTTAGGCCTACTATGGAATGGAAGTGTTGGTAGTGTTCAGTTTGCATTTTTGATCCACGTCAACGTTGGGTCTGCAGTCATCAATGTAAAAGTGTAAATCCTGCGAGGGTGACGAGGATGGCATATGAGCGGGCGTTCTCGAGGTTATTGACTTTAAGGCAAAAAGTTTCGGCCTTGAGGTCCCATGGCTGCAAAATGTCAGAGTCACAGCGCACAATGCCAGTACGATTTAGCGACTGTGTGATCATGGTACAGTACGTGAGTCAGCTCTATCAATGTGCGACGCTTGAGTTACATATCGATGTTGCGTTGCGTTCGCATGAAATCACTTGTGCGCCATTGAATACTACACCATGGTCACAATCCTGCACATGCATGTGCTTTGAAGCTGGTCAAGGCTGACATACTTGGAAACATGAGGCCTGATACCAACTCCTACACCGAAATTACAAGATCAGCCCGAGTGATCAATGATGCTGGAAGGACTGCTAAATATGCATTCAGCTAAAAAAGCACTTTTAAGATAGCATCATGTTAACATGACATGTCCAAGACTTGGATGCCCGATACTAGCCATGTCAACGTAAGAGGCTCTTGTAAACACGCAATATGTTTGACTTGGCGTCAGATAACTGGTTCATCAAGAAAGATGGTTGTGCTCTGGCTTATCTTATTGATTTTCCAAAGGCAGGGCAATGACACAATGTGATCGACCCCACGTTGTCCACCACAGCAATCTTGGACCAGCAGTGACAGTAGTCGCCTTCGAGTTTAGATCGAAGCCTTTTGAGTGTGGGAGAAAGTATTATGATCAGGACTTAAGCCTGTCCGTATGCCTGACCGTCCAAATGGGATGAGAGTCTGGTTTCCTCGATATTGAGTCCGACGAAGAAGAAATTGGTAAATGCACACACCGTAGACTAGGGTTCTATTCATACACGAACAAAGGGGCTTATTGTAAATGTCGATCGGGTCAACTGACTTGAGAAGGGTTTGTCCCCTGGATGTTAAGCATATCGTTGGATATTGCACATGGGAAGCTTGACAGTAGGGAGCTTAGGGTAAAGGAAGTCGTGAATTCTTCGTCTACAATTCGTAAAACGTACAGTACTGAATCCCCCGGCCGCCCAGGAGGAATCATTCAATGTGATTGTACACCTCTAGTGGTTTTCTATCCAGGTCTACCAGATATACACCTCACAGCCAGTCCCCCTTTTCATGAACGAAACGCCTCGTACCTTTCAGCCGTCTTTCTCTTCTCCTCGACTCGCGCAATTGTCTCAGCATCATACACATCTTCAAGAGATTTTCCACCTTTGAAGACCTCCTTCTCATGTCGAGTGGCTTCCTCCTTGGTCATCAACACGAGATCGTGAAGCTTCACTGTAGAACACTTCTGGATGCTCTTGCCCTCACCCAAGGTCGTGATACTGGAGCCGCTGGGCTTCTGCCACCGGATAAGGACCAGTTTTGTAGGGATACCAGTAATGGCACTTCGGCCGTGATAGAGCTCTTCAGAAAGGAAAGCAACATCACCAACAGTGATGGGGACCTTGAGGCCGATTTGATCGCCCTCATTACCTAATCGTGCCAACTTCTCTTCATAGCTCTGCAATGTCGCCAGCATGCCCTCGTACATCTTTTCGCGGCCCTTGGCAGGTACATAGTCTAAAGGATAGCCTGTAATGCTCAGAATGACATGGTTCGCCACGGTAAGACCAAAGATGGCAGGCATTGTCCCGAGCACGGGAAGAATTCGCACGCGAAAGTTGGGCATGGCAGCGAGATCGCCAACAGAGCCTTTCTGGAACTCCTCTTCAGGTAGTGGGAGTAGCTCAGCTTTACCAGCACCTGATGTCTCTGTAGAGTAGACAACGGGGATACCGCTTGTGATACCCCTCAGCTTCAGCTTTCTTCGTGTCGCCCTTGAGAGCCCGTCATCCTTGCTAGCCCCAATGTCTCCCACAATGATTCTTGTAGGGTCACTTTTGCACCCTGCGCCCATGGCACTGATGACTGGCAGGTTGTTCTTGTAGCAATATTCGAGAAGTGAGACTTTGGTCTCGATGTTGTCGATGGCATCGATCACAAAGTCAGGGGCACGACCATCTTCGCCCCAGGGTCGAAGTAAGCGCTCCGCAACACCCTCATTAAACTGCTCCTGTCGCAGATCAAATTTAACCCATGGTGCAATAGCAATCAAGCGTCGTTCCAAGCATTGGACCTTGGGAATACCAACATCAGCCAGTGTAGCGACCGCATGTCGGTTCAAGGAGCTCAGAGTCACTTGATCGAAATCTATCAACCTGATTTTCGAAACACCAGAACGAGCAAGGGCTGCTGTGCAGTGAGAACCAACACCTCCACAGCCAACCACGATGACGAACGAGTTCCGTAGCTTGTCAAGACCCTCGTCTGTCAAGAAGACCCTGTTCCTCGCCAATTGCTCGAGAATTAGCTCTTCATCGAAGTCACCAGCTTGTGCTCGACGGGCTAGAGCTTGATTCCTTGCGTCCTCCTTATCAACTGGTGGCGCTGATGAGCCACCAAAGTTATTTAACTGTAATTAGTCAGTAAGGGCGGTTTGAGGAAGTAAATTAGAGGTCAGTACAGGTTGAATGTTAGGGTCATCAGCCGGAATTGAGCTCTTGAGTTCATGTACTCTCTCTTCGCGCTCCAATGCTTGATACCCAAGTAACAAAGAAGCCGTAGTAGCTGCTGAGAAGACAGCGGCCGCAAAAAGCTGGAATCTGGGGTTCGAGAATGTGTCCGAGGATAAGAAGGAAGACATTTTAAACACAACAACGTGATTGAAAAAAACGTCGACTGCTCTCACACTAACAAGCACGTTTTAGTCTTCACGATATTCAATCAGATTTTCAAGATCTTGGTAGAGAATGACATCTTAGTCAGCAATTTGGAGCTCCAATTGGCTCAATTTTCCAATCACCTGCACCAATTCCTCAACCTCATCATTCAAAGACTCGAGATACCATCATTTTGACGACAATCTGTAAATTATAGCAAGCCAGTGGCGCTCATATCGAATAGGCGAAATACGCGATCAATAAATACGCAGGCGCCATGCGTCACCGGCTTGTTGGCCGTCATGTTCAGGTTTCAACACCTAGAACACCAACACTTCGTACCCGATTACCATGCCTTCGAACCTTTACACATTGCACACAACTCACCACCAACTCAAGGCCGAACCTCCCCTTCCTTGCGATTCCAGTAACAACCAACGGCGTTAGAAACTTTACCACCGAGAGAAGGCAATGGCTGAAGCATGAAGCTAAGCTGGCGGTACGATACACTGCTTCATTTTGGGGTCTCTTGGCCTGTTTCGGCGTGATCTTGTTCTTTGTCAATGAGGAGAGGTTGGAGCAGGAATATCCCACACCACACGAATGGGGTTGGATGACGCGGAAATTCTTAAGGGACTCAAATAACAGCAAGGCACCGAAGAATGGCGAGACCAATTGGCCTTGGTCGTTCGAGCTGGCTCGGGGATTGGTGTTGAGATTGGAGGATCCAAAGGTTGACGGCCAGGGTGTTACGAAACTTACGGATAGAGTCGATCCTGAAGCGGAGATCCCTGGGGAATTCAACCCCTGTGACATCTCCGGCAAGAGTGAGGAATGGCGGAGAGGTTACTTCGAAGCTATTATGCTCGCTGCAAAAGGCGCGGAACATGTCGATGGATGGGTTCGCGACCTTTCTCGCAACATCATCTCACCACCCGAATTCGTTATTGGACCCTCAAACCCTAGACCTACGCCAATCCCTCCAGGACAACCCCATGCGCCTCGTGAAGAGGATTGTGAAATTGCTTACCCCAATGCCGATAATTTCTACATGAAGATCCTGGGCACTAAAGGCTTGACTTCCCGACAGAAGCTCGAGGCAACACTTGAATACGCTAGTTACCTGGAATTCAAGCACCAGTCCGAAGGCGCTGAGGCGCTATACCACCTGGCTCTCGCAGAGGCTACCCAGGGAGTCGACATGTCGCAACCCCCTTATAACCTGAAGACATTCGTGCTGAATGAGAAGGCCGGTTTGCCCTCGCAAAATGTCCTCGATGCCGTCACTGCTATGGCCAACTTCAAAGCCCGTAGCGGGAGAGTAGACGCAGCTCTCCCTATTTACCTCTCCCTTCTCAAGGCTCGCCGCTACTTGCCTAACGACCCTCCCCACACTGCTCAATTAAAGCCAAAGTCTCACTCTATCTTCGACAAAATTGTCAAAACTTTCTCCCAGGCCGATTACCCACCTCCACCACCAGATGGCACCCAACCTCCCTGGCGCAGCCCTCACGAACGCTGCCAGGAAGCTTCCCTCAATCTTTGGATCGGCGAGATCCTCTTCTCCACAGCATCTAGGGACGACGGCCTCTCGTGGACGCGTGATAGTGTCGACGTTGCAGAGGAGCAGCTACGGAACATGGATCTTCTAACTGCTGATAAGGCCGCGAAAACTACCTGCCGCGAGTGCTTAAGCGCAGGCCTCGCCAACTGGGGTAAAATGGTCAACAAGCTTGCCAAGGAAGAAGAGCTCCAGCAAGCAAAGGCTTCTACACAGTCGGGCGTGTTCTCCTTCTGGAGTGCCACCCCACCAAGTGCTGAAGACCGCTGGACCGCAGAGGAAGCCGTGGTCAGGGAGCGTGTGAGGAGGACAAGAGAACTGATTGAGGACCTAACACCAGCCGGGCCCAATATAGCCTCGCTGTTCAAAGCGTAAAATAATGTAAAACAAAACTTGTATAACGTGGGTATTACCAGGAGCTTCAAAGGATTTGCCACATCTTTTTAGCCACTGCTCGAGACTTGAGATTGGTTCTAGTCTACTTCTAATGAACAAGATAGCCCCTTTTCATCATAAACTCCGTTCCTGGTGTCCATCTGTACTCTCCCTGCACATGCACGATTCGACGAGGGCCATTCTCCTTGCAACTCCATCATGATTTCAGTCCTCGTCATCAGAATCTGCGTCAGGTGCCTCACCCGTCTCCATAAACTTCTTCCAGCGTCTCATCTGCTTGATTTCTTCTTTTATTTTCTCGGGATCAACGCTGGTGACCTCTGGCTTGACCTCATCTGGCATGTCACTCCATTTCTCGTCCGTGATGTCGGTTGGGTGACGCACTGCAACAGCCATGTCAGGGTTGACAAAGTCAGGAGTCAGAGCCACTTCTTGCAGGTAAGTAAGCGCTGGTTCGAGAGCCTGGATGAGGATAGTTTCGACGAACTGGTCTTCTCCGCTAGAGAAGCAGGGGCAGCCAAGAGGCTCGATCTGGAGTGATGGGTTTCCTCCGGGCATGGCTAGGGGAGTGTCGAGAGGCTCCTCTGAGATGAGATAGCCACGAGTGCGCTGTGATAATCAGTGATTTGCGGAACTCCAACTGTCTCGGATATCGGATAAGGGTTATACCTTGGCTAAGAAGTCTTTGAATTCAGCATTGACGAGCAAATCTGTTGCGAAAACAGTGCCCATGAAGAGCATGCCGCCTAGTCGGTTGCCCCATTGCGCCCAGTGCTTCTCATTTTCGAAGAACTGCAAGACAACTTCACAGCTTTGTCCAATAGCAATGATGTCGACCTTGGCATTCTTGTTGACTTCAAGAATCTTGTTGAAAACAGTCGTCATGTGCGCCAAAGGTGTCTCGCTTCCAGGAATCTCATTGAGTTCCTTGATGAATCGACGTCCAGAGTGCACCAAACTGGGAAGTGGAACATCAGCTGCTGCTTCTATGGTGAGAGCACGCTGTTCTTCAGGCCACCAGAACCGCTGGCCCATGTTGGCCAGGATAACGCAAGGAGGTTCCGGGTCATTGGGGCTGGCAGTCTGCTTAGCAAGTGTCTGAACAACAGAGATCATGGTTCCTTTCACAAGGCCACCAGGCCCATTGGCAATGCGGCCAGCAATCCATCCCAGGTCTTTAGTTGGTTCGCCAAGGACGACGACAATGCGGGTAGTTTCGGTAATGTTAGGAGTGAGGAAGACGGGAGATTGACGTTTGTTCTCGGGCAAAAGGTGGTATTTCTTGAGGCCTTCTTTCTCTAGACGATCATGGACGATATCTTCCAGAGCCACTATAGTACTTCTATTAGTAAAGCTACCTTAACCCGGGGGCACCAAGACCAGGCACGTACTGTTGAAGTGAAAGCGCTGGCGCTCATTGACGCGAGAGTTCTTGCTGCTGAAGTACTTGTAGTAACACTCCGGGTCCTCGATAGATCGTACCTCATCATTATCGTTCACAAAATAACTACTCTGTGTCAGCGACGCATCTTGCAATAACCATGGATGGCGAACCCAAGACCGGCGAGATCTCTCGGAAAGGAGACGTCCTTGGGGAGGCCCGACCAACTTCTGAGAAACATAGTGTCAGGTTGGAATGTTCTTCTAAATAGTGCGAGGTTCTATAAGTGTCAATTTGGGACTTTTCCAATATCTTTGGTGGATCGAAAGGGTTTGCGAGGAGAGAAGTTGCATTTAGTAAGTGCTTGCGATTAAATACTCGGAGAAGTGTGAGAGGGGGCTATGGCAGCTGCACGCAGCCGACGGAGATGCTGCTCTAATACTATGATATCCCGCATGAAACAATTACAAAGTGTTTGAGCAAACAAGAGATCAAAATAGGAGTTTCTCCATTCTCGCGTCTTCTTTGTGTTTATTCGACACTCCGCATGCCTCATTTGATAGCTGCAACTCTCCCATCACCAGCCCATATATATAGAAACTACCTGCTATATCACGAACCTGGAAGCTTTTGCGAGGCACAAAAATCTCCTACAGCACTAACTATACTCCATATTCAACCGCGTTTCTATCATAGCAAAGAGTAGAGGTGGGATATCTGTACGACCGTATTCTAAACCTTCAAAACCGGTGCCTCACCAAACGCCCTGATTAATTAATGCATTTGCCATGCCCAAACGCCATGCCAAACGAGCATTTTCAAGCAATACAAATTCGAAAACAAACTCTCAAGCCAATCACTGATTGGGGCCAGGATTGTAACGACTACGAAAAGCCTGGCTGATGCTGAAGCGGCTTCCTGCGCCCCTGTTCATATGACTGGCCAATGCCTCCTCTAATGCAGATTGTGTAACTGAGGCGTCTAAGACTGTGTGGTGAGCAAACTACACCAAGCGGGTTGAGGACAACAAGGCAACTTACCGTCAAGATCACTATAACTACTACCCATACTAGGCGTTCCGTCGCTACCTTCGCGGGAGTAACCCTTGTTTGGATTGCCCGGGCTACGTCCCGCCAGTTCTGCAGTTCGGCGTGGAGAGAGAGGTCCGGGCGTTCGCTGCTCCGTCGTCTTACCAGACTTGTCCGGTTTTTGTACCATGGCCGCAGAGCTGGCTGACGAGTCTGATGTGTGAGATTGATGAATGGCTGACTTTCCGTGAGGCCTGTGATGCCTTTTGCCAGAGCTGCGCCCGTCTCCCCTTAGCGTTGAGCCGAGATCCTGTGCCGAAGTCTGGTTGGAAGGAGATGTATAAGGTTGAAACGCAGGCTCTGATTCGTCATCGTCGTCATCCTCATACTGTCCTCCATCAGGCTGCTGAAACCGAGGAGGTCGACGAATGATGCGAGATTGAGCGGGGCTAGACTCGTCTTCTGACGATGTTGGTGAACTGTCGGCTGGGCCTGGTGACGGGCTTCGTTCATCTGGCGCTGGCTCCGGCTGAGCTGCTCGATCGGGTGATCTGGCGGGGACTGATGATAGTGGTAAGGATGAAAGATGACGTCGCTCGCCAGTCCGCGAAGCCAACCCTGTTCCAAGTCGAGGGGAAGCTGAGCCTCCAGTCATATCTCTCAGGACTGTAGTATTCGTCGATGGATTTCGCGAAACAACCGGTCGTATTGATGCGTTAAGAGGAGTGCCAGTACCGCTTCCTGCCTCGGCGCGCGGCATGGGTGAGTCTTTTCGGATAGATAAGGCTGAATGTGTTCGTTGATGACCGGGTCCGGCGGAGTCGCCGCCTGGAACGGGCGATTGCACTGAGCCACGAACGGCTGCGGTAGCTTTTCGAACTTGAGCGCGGACTTGAGAAGCATGTCGTTCGGTAAGGTATGCGACTTGTTGAAGGAGGAAGTCGACGGGAACTTCGAAGCGATCGGCGCTGCACCCCAGATGAGTATTGCCTGTATGATAATTGTGATAAGATCGACACCTACACTTCGTCCCCTTGTCTAAGTCAGCATCAATAAATATACACGCATGTGGTGAATACTTACAGTCTATCTGCTTCTTGGCAGCTCCGGAGAGGATCTTCCATAATGCTTCATCTTTGACGGAGTCCCAGTTTACCTGTAATGCTTCTGGTTAGCTCTGCCATGATTGCTCCGATGCACGCAAGGGCATAGGCATGATGGCTTATGATTGACTGGTTGGATTAAGAGCTTCGTACCGGTAGCGGATCGACAAAGTCACCGCGGGGCATGGGGACCCGGACGAAAATAGTATATGTTGGCTCGGCCATGATGCCGCGCTGGCTATTCAAGAGGATGAGTAGGTGAAGAAGGTTGAAAGAAGTAGGCAACAAGCCGAAGCTCTAAGTTCATTGAGACCTGTTGCAGGGATTCCGTGATCGGCTTATCGATAAGTTAGCTGCCGTTTTAGCGTGGTTCAGTGGAGAGTGTGAAACAGCCAAGTAAGGTAGATTTGATTCACGAATCCACTTGAAACTCGAGCTTGGGGTTCAAGGTCAGTTATAGACCGCAGTAAAAGCAATACTACACAAACACATGACTTGCCGTTTTCCGTGCTAGAATTTGCTTGCTAGATATCCTGTTCATTTGACTGAATTCTTAGCCTCCAGATTCATATACATTGTATTTTATTCTTTACCTCTTCTGTAGCGTTCATCCGGTCTAGGACTACTCAGTCACACCAACTCAGATCTGCTTCTTCCTTCATCGTACGCATATCGGTGTCATACTTTGCTTCTCTATCAATCTACTATCGTTTAACCAATTCCGCTTATGAATCCGGCAGGTTAAGTCTTCTTTCACATGTCCTTCTAATAATCTTCATAGCGTCATAACATCATCTTCGTTTTCCAGATGTGTACCTGCGTCTGGGGTAACACAAGCCGCGCCGAGCCGAAAAGGATATTGTATGCTTTAAAGGACTGAAAGTACCAGTGATCTTACCGCCAGGATTTTCTATCCCTTGATTTATGCTTATCTCAATGGCTGATGGGTTATGATATCCGTTGGTAAGAAAGACATGAACCAAATTTCAGTTAACTTTAGGGTAGCTAGAGCTGACAAGCTTGATCTGGGCTAACATCTGACGACAAGTAGGGATAGCTAGCTACCTACCTATCTATCTGAATCCAGAGACATGTGGTTGAAATGGAATCCGGCTGCTACGGCAAGCTGGTTAAGTGACATGAGCTTATCTGACTTCTCAATATCTGTACCCTTCTCCGTGCTTTGATGTGAAAGGTCTCAGTTCACGTTGATTAACTGAGTGCCGTACTTAGCTTGCTAACGTTACACTCATTGTTACCCTGTAACTGTATATGGATACACTAATAGACGACGGCAGTTTGATTACACCCCAAACGGCACCTTATTTTCAGGTCGAAACACCCTACACGACTCAGAGAACATGGCATTATCGATGCTTGACTCATGAAAGCCAACGTCAAGAGCATGTCGTCGGGACCAACCCCCCTCGACCTTACCCAAGGCGGAAAGGGCGCTAAACGTCTGGTATTGGATGCCCCGCGACTGCTGGACCCCGCTGAACTGTCTTTGTCTTCGCCTTGCCTCTCAGTACTTGGCTTCTATGGGAATCCATCCAAAAGTCGGAAAGCTTCCCCCATTCAATCTAATCTTTCACTAGCGGGTGCTCAACCACTTCTACGAAGCCCTCTTTCCGGAAGACTTACTCACATGCCTTTCTTTCGCTTACATCTTCCATCGCACCATCGTTACAGCATCGAGCTATAAGGTAGCTTTGACAAGACCTCAAGCTACAGCTCTTACATCATCATATCGATACGTTATCGCTACCGTAGAGGTAAAATAACCACACAGCCCTTGGCTAGGTATAAACAGCTCCAACCCTCCCCACCAAAGGCGTGCTTGGTTCCGAATTACTTTTCCCGCAGCTTGACGACAGCAACAGCGTCGCAATCAGCTATACACCTTTCAAACCAGGCCCAGGCAGAAACATGGTAGCTTCAGAACTCACAGCGTCTGCTAGAGCTATGCGCTCCACGCCCGTCAGTGGTGATGAGTCAAGCTCGAGCTTACCCACGCCCCTCGCACCTTTGCGAAACCTCGCGGCTGCTAGCCAGAGCCCATACATCCGGGGCCAGGCTGAAAGCTTGGTTTCATGGCAGCTCTTAGACGACGAGGCAGTCGAGCGTTCGCGCAAGGAGAACAAGCTTATCTTCCTGCATATCGGCTACAAGGCATGCCACTGTAAGTTGCGTGATAGTTTCGAAGCGAAATCTATCTTACACTGGGTTGCTGACGGCCACAAGTTTGTCGACTCATGTCGATTGAGACATTCTCTAACCCCGATTCGGCCTCTGTATTGAATGAGTCTTTCATACCAGTTATCGTCGATCGAGAGGAGCGTCCCGACCTAGACGCCATCTACATGAATTACGTCCAAGCTGTCAGCAACGTTGGCGGATGGCCCTTGAATGTGTTCCTTACACCTAATTTGGAACCTATTTTTGGTGGTACTTACTGGTTCGGGCCCGCAGGACGAAGACATCTCAATGACGACAGCACCGAAGAAGTACTTGACTCTCTGACTATCTTTAAGAAAGTTCGTGATATTTGGATTGATCAGGAAGCCCGCTGCCGAAAGGAGGCAACCGAGGTTGTTGGCCAGCTCAAGGAATTCGCGGCTGAGGGTACCCTGGGCACAAGGAGTATTTCGGCACCCTCAGCTTTAGGTCCGGCTGGATGGGGAGCACCAGCCCCGAGCCATGCAAGCGCTGCCAAGGAGAAGAGCACTGCAGTTTCAGAGGAGCTGGATTTGGATCAGCTGGAAGAGGCTTATACTCATATTGCCGGCACTTTTGATCCTGTTTTTGGTGGATTTGGCTTGGCACCGAAGTTCCTGACACCACCCAAGCTGGCATTTTTGTTGGGGCTTCTGAAGTCTCCAGGCGCTGTTCAGGATGTTGTTGGAGAGGCTGAGTGCAAACATGCCAACGAGATTGCTTTGGATACAATGCGTCACATTCGTGATGGGGCGCTGCATGACCATATCGGAGGCACTGGGTTTTCGCGCTGCTCCGTTACAGCGGATTGGAGCATTCCTAACTTCGAGAAGCTTGTGACTGACAATGCGCAGTTACTCTCCCTCTATATTGACGCGTGGAAGGTCAGTGGTGGAGGTGAAAGAGATGAGTTCCTGGACGTTGTTCTTGAGCTTGCTGAGTATCTTACTTCGCCTCCGATTGTTCTGCCCGAGGGCGGTTTCGCTTCAAGTGAAGCCGCCGACTCCTATTATAGGCAAGGTGACAAGGAGAAGCGCGAGGGCGCTTATTATGTCTGGACGCGGCGAGAATTCGATTCAGTCCTTGATGAGATTGATAGCCACATGAGTCCCATTTTAGCGTCCTATTGGAATGTCAATCAAGATGGAAATGTTGAAGAGGAAAACGACCCCAACGACGACTTCATTGACCAGAACATTCTCAGGGTTAAGAGCACCATCGAACAATTAAGCACCCAATTCAGCACGCCCGTGGAAAAGATCAAAGAGTATATTGAACAAGGAAGACAAGCTTTAAGAAAGAGAAGGGAACAAGAACGTGTGCGACCTGACCTGGATGACAAAATTGTTGTAGGCTGGAATGGTCTCGTGATATCAGCTCTTTCCAAGGCAGCATCGGCGCTGAAGATACTGAGGCCAGAACAAAGCTCCAAGTGTAGGGCTATCGCAGAGCAGGCGGCTGCATGCATCAGAGAAAAGCTTTGGGATGGCAATGAGAGAATCCTATACAGGATATGGTCTGGAGGTCGTGGAAACACTGCCTTTGCAGATGATTACGCCTACATGATCCAAGGTCTCCTGGATCTTCTCGAACTGACAGGAAATCAGGAATATCTGGAATTTGCAGACATCTTACAGCGTGAGTCGTCGCAATTCCCCTCTCCGTAAACACACCCCGCTGACCATGCCATCACAGAAACCCAAACCTCGTTGTTCTATGACGCCGACGGCGCCTTTTTCAGCACTCAAGCCAATAGTCCTTATACAATCCTCCGTCTCAAGGATGGTATGGACACGTCATTACCATCGACCAACGCCGTCAGTGTCGCTAATCTATTCCGCCTTGCGAACCTGCGCTCGAGTGACGATTTGGCAGTCAAAGCTCGTCAGACGATAAATGCGTTCGAAGTCGAAGTGGTGCAACATCCTTGGCTCTTCCCTGGTTTACTCCAGGGTGTAGTCACAGCTAGATTGGGCGGAGAGACGTCGAAATGAAATGTTGAATACAAACAGCCGAGGATGGCGATTATACCAAAGTGTCTAGGAACCTAAGAAATAAAGTGCATGAGTTGTTGGAGTTGGCACAGTCATCCCAAGGCGTTCAAGGGACAGGCGGTATAAGGAAAAGAGGAGTTCAGAATAGCGCACAGCATTTTAGGAACCAGTCGATGGGTGAAATTGATTACATGATAAACATAGACCGTAAGGTCTTTGCTACACTCTGTAAAAAGGCGTAAGATATTATCAAATTTATCATTTCAGGGGTATCTAATCTACATCGGCCACCAGTCCCCTCCAAAATATCTATCCGTTACGCTCACTGGGCACAAAGGGTCGACAAATACAATATCTTGAAAAAGGGGATCGTCCATAATTCTTTGGGTGGGGCATCTGCTACTCCTTTCTCAAGATCTAGACGTATCTCCAGTGCCCTTACGGTTCATCAAACCAGTAAAGAAGCTTTGAAGTTGCTCATTGTCAAAGTCCTTGGCCATATTCGCAGCAGGTGTGTCGGCCTCATCCTCTTCGTTACTTGGGGAAGAGCTAAATGCATTACGATCCTATTCATATAAGCAAATTGTTCAGAGCAGCAGTAAATTGGCTGTATCTTACCTTGAGACGCTGCAACATATCATCGGCATCGACTTGGATACCGCCCATGTTGAACTGTACAGGCCCAATGTGCTCGCTGATGCTCGTCTCATCGCCAGTGTAGTCGATGTGACGAGTGCTGCGAACGATGGCATTGTCGAGGCCCTTCTCTGGCAGCTTGGCCTTGAATGCCTCGAGAATCTTGAGCTGCTTCTCAAGGAATTCTTGGGTGTCGTCACTCTCCACCGTGATCCACCTCTCGCCGTGCATGGCATTTTCAACAACCGCGAGACCACCACTATTAGGATCGCGGCACCATCCCTCGTACCGCGCAATCGCACTCTTTTGTTTCCTGATTTCCGCTTCCTTGTCGCTTATCTTGTCTGCATCGTCAAAGGGCATAGAGTCGAGAGGAGTGCTGATATCTTCGGACCATGAGATTGAAACAGGCTCCGGATCAAAGGAACCGCCAAGAACACGAATCTTGCCCCACGAATCCCAGTTGGTTGGGACGACAATCTTGTCGCGGTCGATAACGTTGTGCTTTAGTGGGTGCCGCTTGAGGAGAGATGTGATTCCAAGGGTTGAGTGAATGAGAGAGGGTAGCTGAGAGGGCGTATTTTGTGAAGTGTAAATGAGAGAGGCACCATCTAGAGATTGTTAGCATTAGACCAGAGGCTTGGAAACAGGCAAACGTACGTCTCAGCAAAATCGTTCGCAGATATTGTAATACTGTATCAAAATCTGGCTCTTTCCAACCCTGACTCTTTTCAAGAAACTCCATTTTTTGGGCCTGTATGTGTTAGTATACTTGTCATAGGATGCGAGAGACAGTTCTTACATTCTGGCACACCACGCAAAGTGGCAGACCCAGAGGCTCCTCCCATTCTCCTGGCCCCAGAGGCAGTGCACTATCTCCATCGCCGCCGGTAGCCGTAGCTGAGGGTGTTCCATCTAGGTTAGTTGTTGCGCCTCCTCGACCTCTTTCTTTCCAAGTTGACATGACTTCCTCCATGAGGGCATGCTGATCTGTGTCGACCTTTTTGAGAACCTCTTGTATAACCTGAACCCATGTCCATATTTGCCGTAGCCATAGATGCGGCTGCGACCAGTCTAGAAGAATGATAAGAGAGGTATTGGGGATCGTTTCAGGGGTAAGGAGGGGCGCAACGAGAGATGCAAATTCGGCTGAAGGTTGGGAGAGGAAATAGAGCGAAACTCGTGCCAGAGTATCTAGAACTATTAGTACATCATCCTGAGGCTAATCGAGGCGTATATGCACGAACCGTCTTGGTCGGCGTCGAGAACGTCGTAGTATGTATAGCCCAGCGCAAAGTTGTTCGCAATCGGCGGTATCTTAAGTCGGTCCGCATTACGTTTTGATTCAGAGCTGGAGAGCGATTCAAGAAACTCTCTTTGGTTTTCGGGAGTGCCACCTGAGTTTCAGAGGCTCATGATCAGCTACCTAACTCTTCGGCAGAGCTCTCTAGTTACGACATACCTAGCACGATGAGGTTCTTTTCCGGTAGTCGTTTGCCGCTGGCGACAGATTCTAGCATAGACGTCCAAAGATCCTTCTTTTGCTCGCCATCGCGGCCTTCCGAGTCTCCTGAACCCGTTGTATAGATCGATACTCTGTTGGTGTTGGCCGTCATGATCCCGGTTGTTGGCTCACCGAGCTCGCTGGTCAACAAATTGTCGTGTAAGATGGCAGTGCGTTAGGTCATGGGTATATTTCCTGTGGCAAAAGAGGGCAGAGATTGTCGGCAAGTCTGCCTCAAATTGACGTCTAAGTAGAGGGACAGTACGCGTTTGGTGTTGATTCGATACTGCTAAAGGAGATTTAAGGTTGTCGTAGGGGCATCTTCGCTCTGCGTACAACAACGACAGCAGGGAAGATGATACAAGCTCTCGGTTCGATCGTGGGTGTCCCAATCGTCGATAATCGACTCGAAAAAGTCGCTTCAACTTCCTGGGCAGTTTGTGGTACGTAGATATCGTCGACCGCTGTCTTTCATCAAAGATGAACGTGGTCAGGGTTACCACGTACCAATTCCCATAGACTAAGGATATATTGGCACTTGGATAACACCCCGTCATTTTAGCGTTCGGTCCGGAAATTGTCCCGCCAAACAGAGCTACGCGCTGCAGCTCTTGCAGCTTTAGCGCACGGACTCCCTAAAGCTTCAGTGGACGTCTTAACTTATTCTGACATTAATAAATGCGACTTCACTCCTCTGTACCATATAAATTTTGCGACATTCACAAGGCTGCGCAAGAAGCAGCAAAAGACACACCATGAATAAAATACGCGCAATTCAAGCGCTTAACAAGAAAGAAATAGAAAATGGAATGTGAGTGCTTGAATTCCTCTCCAGTATTTCCAGAACCCTGCTAACAGATGTGCTCAGTACCCCGGAAGCTTCCTGGCATACAGACTATCGAGACACTGCCTACGTCTATTTTGGCGGTCTTCCTTACGAATTATCCGAAGGCGATGTAATAACGATTTTCTCCCAATTTGGGGAGCCTGTGTTCTTGAAGCTGGCTCGCGACAAAGAGACCGGCAAGTCGAAGGGGTTTGGTTGGCTCAAGTATGAGGACCAGAGAAGTACCGACTTGGCGGTTGACAACCTCGGCGGAGCGGATATTGGTGGTCGCCTGATCAGTGTCGACCATGCGCGATACAAAGCGCGGGATGACGAAGACCCTGAAGAGTTCAAGATCGGCTGGGAGGACATGCTCAGGCGAGAGGGACAAGCGCTGTCAGAAGATGAGAGTAGCGAGGAGGAGGTAAAGCGACCGATGCTACCAGAAGAGCGAGAACTTGCACTTCTGATGCAGGACCATGATGACGATGACCCCATGAAGGGCTTCCTGATCGAAGAGAAGAAGAAGGAAGTTGAAGAGGCGCGGCGCAAAGCAGAGAAGAAGGACCGAAAACACAAACACAGACATCATCGGTCACATAGATCGAAGAGGGATGGAAGCGAAGAAAACCGACACCGTAGTTCAAGACGAGACGAGACTCCCGAAGGCAAAGAGGACCGACATCGTGATAAGGATTCCCGACGACACAGAGATGACGACCAAGACCGAGAAAGGAGACGAGATAGGGATAGAGACAGGCGAAGGGAGAAAAAAGACGACGAGGACGGTCGTGGCCGTGATCGTGATCGAGATCGGAGGAGAGACCACGACCGAGAACATAGAAGGCATAGGGATGACGCCCATGACGAGTCACGACACAAACGACGCAGGGAAGAAGACCAGGAGGAGAAATCATCAAGGAGAAGGAGTAGAAGTCGATCGCCACGACGGCGCGACGATTAAAGCACATTATGCTGTAAAACAATATTTCACTCGGTCCAAAGTAGCTCTACTTATCCTGAACCCCTCAAACGCCCATCCCAAGTTTGCCCAGCCTTAAGAGTCATATCCCTTGTGATCATTAGCTTGCCTTGTAGCATGGCCTCACTTGGCTCATGTGTTGCCCAAATAACGCTTCCAGCCTTCCCTTACGCAGTGTCGCTTTCCATCTTCACCGTCAACAATAATGAACTTCTCCCATCGTGCATCATGCCCAGCTCCTATAACAACAAGACTATCATCCCCGATCCAGCCAATGACGCCCTTTGGTGGCCGTGATGTTCCAAGAACAGTGCTCTCCGAGAAAGAAATGCCCCCTATAGCAGCTTCATCGCCAGCCTCAAAAGGCGCTGAGCTGAAAGAGTAGACGTCGGAAAAGACTCGAGGCATCAGTGGAATCTTGCTAAGGATACCCCACTTCCCCGTCCCGTCACCGGGGTCTGATCCAGAAACGCCGAGCTGTTGACTTCGGCTCATTCCTGGCTTTCGTGGATGCGGTACGTCAAAGATGTGAAGGGTGGACTTGTCAGAGGTACAGGCAAGCATCGTCCCACAAGGTGAGAAGGCAAGAGAAAAGATAGTCGCAGGATCAATTCCACGCCGAAGTTCAGCAAGCCTTGCACAATTGCTTGTAGCATAAACACGGATTAGTGTACCTGTTTCGCTCGCACTGGCTAGAAGTTCGCCATCTGGGCTCAATGCAATGGCCTTGAGGGCTGAAGAGTGGGCAGGAATGATGCTGACATTCCCGGTCGCCAACTCGATGAGTTGTATCTGTCCGGCAGTTCGGCCGGGGAAGGCAAGCTTCTTCTCAGAAAGACAGCAAAGACCGAGGAGATTGTCTGCAGTTTCGTAGACATGCAGTAAATCTGGAGGTTTGGCGAACGAGTAGACGCGCACGCTGTTTTGTAGGACAACAGCGATGCGCTCCCTACCCAGTTGGACGCCACGAATTGCTGTCAATGCTGTGATTTCCAAGGCAACTTTGCCCTTCATATCGTCCCATATTATAGCCTATTTCCGGTAAGCGAAGAGCTCGACAGTCTACCATGATAGCATACCTTGTTCATAGCAAACTTGGGCGACCTGCCGCCACCAACCAATGCAAGGTAGTTGGTTGTACCCATCATCTGAACGAGGCCGATGCCAGCGTTAAAATCTATGAGGCTGTGAGCATGTTCGTGTATAAACCTTATATGATGGACATACCTCTCGAAGCCTTGAGAAGGCATGACTTTGTGTGGAAGACTGAGATGAGTGTTAGTGAAGGAAAGTACATAGGATTGTAGAAGATGAACTTACTGCAGATACCCGAGCCAAGGCCTACAGAAAAGCAACTTGCATCGTTATTGAAAGAGACAGATAGTACAGCCTCAGTGCTAGAAGCCTCGATCGGTGGCCGTACGTTCATCGTGAATGAGTTGATATGTACAAGTTCAGTCTAGGCCTACGGATCTAGTGTTTCCGGTACCAGAGCTGAGAGGGGTAGGTCAAAGCTGAGGTGAACGTGATGTTGATGATGATGATGTCGAGAATCAAGTTTCGAGCAATAATGATTGGTTGATGAAGTTTAACAAGGGAGTGTTACCATGAAATGAATAACATCTCGAAGGCTCCGAAACCTTATGTGCTTATTATGTAGGTTTATTTGATGTCGCTTATAGATCCACTGATGAGTAGAGCCCGTGCCTACGTAACGGAGGCTTGGTTTAGACTGCCGGGAGGCTTTAGGAGAAATAAAATTGTGTTATAAATCTACGAATGAACAGAAAATTTCATAATAACAACGGTAATAATGTGTCTTATATCCAAAAGTAGGAGCATAGACAAAAGGGAGCGTTCGATGTTAGAGCAGCTCTTGTTTGTCTACTATGTCTCATCCACTGGACAACTCAAACCGCGTCACGGTACCTAACAGCCACAGTCCTTAAATTCAGCCACTGATACTAACAATGTATTGTGGCGCAAGTCAATAAGAGGTTCTTTGAAGACTTGACTTTAAATTAAAGGGAGAAAACAATCCACCTAACCTTAGTCCAGAAGCCTTCTAAGTTTACCATATATCATACTAAGTTTACCTAAGTATTTAGGATGAAAGTCCCTCGTATTTAACCATTGTCGAGAGATTCCAAGGCACAGAAGAATGGGACAAAAGAATGATATCACGTGATGAAACAAAAGAATGAGCTCTGATTGAAGCAAACGTCACAGCAAAGGCTTGTTGAGGGTCCGCTAGTGGTCCCTTGGGCGGGAAGGCGGTCTGGCTTTACAGGGTGCTGCAGAGTGTGGATTTCGTAGTGTAGGGGTGCACCTGCTGCTCCAGCTGGCATTTGTTAGCACTGGCACTCTCTAGCTTAGGCACTTCCCCTGAATCTTAGAGGAGGAACGATTGGCCAGGTGTGAAATTGCCCATACCCCTTGAGCAACCCAAGTCCAACACGACCCGTATCCTTCTCTCCTGGCTCTGGCTCCTAGCCTCCTTTAACATTTTCCCCTTGGTTCAGGTTCCCCAAGTTTCCACTTCAACCACCGCAAGCAAAACCATACTCGATTTGAGTCGTTGCTCGACGTTTGGTACCTTCGACATATTCCTGCCGTATCTCCTCAGCTTCACCTCAACTTCGCGAATACAATCCTCAAGATGTCGTCCATGGGCGTATGTGCTATCTCCCCTCCGGTCCTGTCCTCTTCTGTTCTGTCTTGTGGATGCCACCGCCGTTGAAGCTACCGTTTCCGCATGATTCCATGGACCAAAACTTTCACGCGCCTACCATTTAGATCCCAGCTCGCTAACTCCTACTCCCCAATAGAAGATGATCCGTCGAAAGAAGAATGTCAAGAAGGGTATTCAGTTCTGCCTGATGGTCTGTGGTGCTTCAGGCACTGGTACGTGGCCCCTTGCGAGAACCGCCGCGACAACAGCTACGATAGCCTAGCAGCGGTTGAAATAATACATCAAGCTTACAATCGACAGGCCGTACCACCTTTGTCAACACACTCTGCGGAAAGAGCGTTCTCGATCATAAGGAGTCCGACGATGCTGGCAGCGCCCATGTTGAAGATGGTGTTAAGATCAAGCCCATCACTGTCGGTACGTACATCCAATTATCGTTACATGCATACACGATATTAATTGGATTATAGAGCTCGAGCTTGACGAGGAGGGTACTCGTATCTCCCTGACAATTGTCGATACCCCCGGCTTCGGTGACCAGATTGACAACGAGGCTAGGTAAGCTAGTATCGCGGTCGATGTTTTTACCCCTTCACTAACCCAATGCCAGCTTCTCAGAGATCGTCGGCTACCTCGAGAGACAATATGATGATATTCTTGCTGAGGAGTCTCGTATCAAGCGTAACCCCCGCTTCAGAGACAACCGAGTCCATGCTATGCTTTACTTTATCACTCCCACTGGTCATGGGTATGTTTGATAGGCTCCTAAATCTTCGGACGCGACTGACGTTTGCAGCCTCCGAGAACTCGACATCGAGCTCATGAAGCGCCTCGCTCCCCGTGTCAACGTTATTCCCGTTATTGGCCGAGCCGATTCGCTCACCCCCGCCGAGCTCGCCGAGTCCAAGAAGCTGGTTATGGAGGACATCGAGCACTACCGCATTCCCGTCTACAACTTCCCCTACGACATTGAGGAGGACGATGAGGATACCGTTGAGGAGAACGCTGAGCTCCGTGGCCTTATGCCTTTCGCCATCGTTGGATCTGAGGAGGTTGTTGAGATTGGTGGTCGCAAGGTTCGCGCTCGTCACTACCCCTGGGGTGTTGTCGAGGTTGATAACCCTCGTCACTCCGACTTCCTTGCCATTCGATCTGCCCTGCTTCACAGCCACTTGGCTGATTTGAAGGAAATCACCCATGACTTCTTGTACGAGAACTACCGTACCGAGAAGCTGTCTAAGAGCGTTGAGGGTGCTTCTGGAAAGTGAGTTTCGACCAAAATCTTGGATATTGACTACAGCTGACCTGTTTTTAGTGCTGATAGCTCAATGAACCCTGAGGACCTTGCCTCTCAGTCAGTTCGCCTCAAGGAAGAGCAGCTCCGACGAGAGGAGGAGAAGCTGCGCGAGATCGAACTCAAGGTGCAGCGCGAGATCAACGAAAAGCGACAAGAGCTGTTGGCCCGCGAGTCCCAGCTCCGAGAGATCGAGGCCCGCATGCAACGAGAGGCTGCTGCTCAGGCCACTGGCACACCTGAGCCCAATGGCGAGGAGCCACACAACTAGACCTATCACTTCACATTTTAGGTCTTTTGCGGTGTTTCAAAAATGCGACGTTGGACTATTGTCTATTGCTGGCGTTGGTTTTTCCTCTCCCACGACTGAAGAGAAAGATGAGAATATTCCCCCTGCTGCTGAACAATTGAGTTGTCGTTTTCTTTTTTCTTCGCCGCCCTCCTTCACTCATCAAACGTCTGCTATTCTTAAAACGATTCTGGGCATGCCATCTGGAAACGGTTTCCCTGGAAAACTGATGGCGGGCGGCTACCCATTGTTTAGAAGCACTCTCAAGGGAGGGTCATTATGTATCTGGCTGTTGTAGGGACGCAGCGTGCGGGGAGTGTCTTAACGGGATGAAGACGCCCTTGCGCTACGATACGATGCATGCAGACGACTGGCGGATAGGACATATTGCCGAGTCCTGGTGCCATCTTGTGGTCATATTAGACTTGTATTGGGCGTACATCGTTGTCCATTCTTGGGCGACACAACCTTGATTGTTTCTTTTTTCTAGTGGCCTTCTAATGCTGATATCAAATAAATTCAATATTTTTTGTAATACGATTGTTGAACTCTTAAATATTTGCTAAATCTTGTTACTTGGAAATACTCATGATGTCTAGGTTTATGATGATGAATATCAATTATCCTGTCCTGAATATAAGCCGCTTAGACAGCCAAATCAACGCGTAGTAAAGGAAACCAAACTTTCTCCAGGAACGCCAAAAATACATAGTTTGACTAGGGAAACCGTCCGCAACACAACAATTAAGATAGCTCTTGAATCAGACACAACTCGCATAAGACAATCTTGGTAGCACAGTGATGGAAGTCAAGAACCGAGTCATCGAACCGCAGGTCTCGTGTCTACGCCTCGTTAAACTTTTACAGGTTGGTATCGCTTAGTTATTAGACTGGCTGTTGAGAATGCGCAGAATAGCGAGGAAGAGGTTGATGATGTCGAGGTAAAGGCTGATGGCAGCAGCAATCTCCTCCTCGACATGGTGGTGGCGAAGGACAAGCTGGGTGTCGACGAGGATGTAGCCACTGAAAATCAGGGCAGCAAGGCCGCCGTAGATGAGCTCGCCGGTAGAGCTGTAAGGGAAGAACATGGCCATGAAGCTGAAGATAACGAGACCCCATAGGGCACCGAAGAGGTAAGGCATCCATGATGTGAAGTCGTACTTTGTCTGGCAAGCGAAGAGAGTGAGGAAGACAAAGATTCCGGCAGTAAGTACGACAGCATTGAGAACGATGGATGTCTTGTAGAACGATACGATGACAGAGATGGTGTAAGCTTCGGCGAGGGTGAAGAGCGAGAGGAAGAGGAGGTTGGTCGGGTAAGACTTGCGTTTCCAGTAGGTCAAGCCCATGAAGATCATGGCACCAAAGAGCTGGGAATGTGTCAGTCGTTCATTCATGTTTATGATCCCGCTACTCAGTGAGAACTTACCGAAGCCCAAACAACACCGGGGTGGCTCTGGATCCAGTCCTTGTAACCGGTGCTGAAGAATGTGAGGCTGCTCACTCCAGCAGTGGCGAGGAGCTGGACAGTGAGGATGGTGTAGACCTTGCGAACGAACTGGTTGCGGATATCAACAGTAGCCTCAGCCACAGAGCCGCCGAACTGGACATCATGTCAGCATTTCTTAATTCGCCTTGCATCAGTCGTATCTATTCCTACCTTGAAATCGTCGGGGAGGTTGTCCTCGCTATCGCGGGGCGCACCAAAGAGGCCTTGGGTCTCATCGCGAGCAGCCGAACCCTCACCGTAAGCGGGGGGCGCGTGGGTGTAGTCGTCGGGATCGCTCTGAGGAGCTGGCTGGTACTTGGTGTTGGAAGCCATCGCGGCGATAAGTGCGCGTACGTAGCGAGAAGTCCTTCGATCGTTTGTGGGTTGATTTGGTTGAAAGAAAGGTTGTACGAGGAAGATGTCGTAGTAGGGTTGGTTTTCGAGGTTAAAATGGTTAAAGTGATGGAAAGTTCGGGTTACTCATCGATGATGCGAGGCCCATAGGAGGGAAGCGCTCGGGGAGGTCATGTGGGGGATGGAATGGGGAAAGTGTGGCGTTTTAGGCAGCTCGGGAACATGTGGCGGTGCAAACTATGGCGTCAGCTCTCCATTTTAGCTACAGCTCCATGTTAGTGATATCAACCAACTTATTCATTAACTTCGTACTCTGACCATTTCACATTGAAAATTCATTATGAATATAGAACATGCATTGATTTATGTTATTAGCTCCAAAACATTCAATTCGAGGAATATTGGCTATAGCAAGTTACATCTCAGACTTTGCTTAATATGCCCAGGTCAACACTGCCCGCATTCATAGCCTTTCCGATATCACGCCTAGTCACTTGTAAATGTTTACCCATTTCAAAAACTAGCCTCCACTAAGGCGAGAATTAGTGGCCTCATTTGGAGGCTGGGGTTTTCTGCTGTGCAGGAGGAGCAGGTGATCCCATGCTCAAGTTGAATGCAGGAGGGTTCGATGATGGCCTGGGAGCCGGAGATGGACTCGGGGGCGTCATCTGCGGATAAGAACCAAAAGGGTTGTGGAAGTGACTGCTCTGTGTCGAAGGTGGTATCAAAGGGGTATAGGGCCCAGAAAGAGTTGCCGTTGTGAACTGATCTCCACTTGGCGTCGAAATCGGGACTGGCATGGGTCCTCCGCCATTCAGCGCAGGCGAATGGTCCAGTCGTTGGGAATGGGAATCCTGTTGCTGTGCCTGTGGAATGGGCGACCACGATTGAAGGTTAGGTCCTGGGATTGAATCTGGGTAAGCCAAGCCAGAGGGAAGAATTTTCTGAGTATACATCGTCGTTGCAATAGACCTGTCCGTGGATCCAGTTTGACACTCAAAGCGGGCTGCCGTGTGGTTTTTGTTGGGTGTGAAACTACGCTGGTAGTCTCTCTGCAATGCGTTGATTTGCTGAGCAATCGGCAAATGCTCATACAAGGCGTTTGCTTGCCCGTTGAAGAGCCTGGAAGCTTGAAGTTGACCGGGGAGGCTTAGTGCAGGGCTTGTCATCGAAGGTTCATTGTCTTCATTGACCGGGAGTTTTAGATAAGAGGGCACTCCTCCTGGAAGACTGGGCTTCAATAGAGAAACATCGTAAACAGGCTTGTCTTCCGTTGTGGTCTGGATCTGTTGTGGTGGAACTTGACCAACTTCCGTGGGTTGTGTCTGGTCAGAGCTCTCCTGAGAAGACGATATTGCTGAAGATGCTGATGACGGAGTGGACATCCCAGTAGCGAGAACGATTCGTCTTCGTTTCGGATTATCAACCAATGTTGAAGATGGATAAGGAGAATCGGCACCGTTACCAATACTGATGGTTGTCTGTCCATATGACAGAGCGGCTCTCTTGTTGGGGTTTCCAAATGAATGCTCGCCCGAGGACTCGGGTTGGTGAGGTCTAGTTTCTAGCCCGCGCGAGGGCTGCGGTGTTTCTGGGAGCTGAACTAGGCTCATTTCCTGGTCCATCGACTCGGAGTCCAGCAATTGTGTCTTTCGCGAGCTGATGGATTCGACACTTGCTTCCCTTTGAGGACTCAGTCTTTGGACACTGTCCACAAACTCGCTGAACTCTGGCGGTGGTGTAGGTTCGGAGACCAGCATTTGGAACGACGCCGGTGTCGCGTTCTCCGAAATCCAATCCATGAGAACCTGAGCAATCTCGTTGCTGTTCGTCTCGAGAAACATCAAGTGCCCGTTGCCCAGTATGTCCTTTTCCTCAAGCTTGATCAGATCGCATTTGACGCCAGCTTGTAGCATGAAAACCACTGTAGCCCAGTCGTACATGCTATGCGAGCTGGCATGCGCAGTGACAACCGCATTAGGCACTTTCTTGATATTGATGAGCTTGCGAGGCTTTGGAGACTGTACGAAACATTCGCTCTTTCCATCAGGCGACGTAAGTTGGGTTATGTCGAGCGGGTTCTTCTCAGGATGGTCATATCCTCCATGGGGATGTGCTGGAGGATCATAGGTAAGAGGAATGTCCGTCAATCCGTAGATTCGGGTCCCTTCCTCATATTGGATGAAAGGGGTGTACTCGCGGTAAGGATTTCGTTCTTTGGGGCACGCCGTGCCAAAAGGAGGTCCTGGTGGCTCGAGAACAATGGCGCCAGCGACGAGATCAGGTTCAACGTCGGTAGCTAACCAAGCCGCAGCTCCACCTGACCCTTCACCTACGAGGATAGACTTGCCAACATGGCGCAGGAGCGCCTGGAGGGCATTCTGAGCGAGGGACTGGCGTTCCACTTTGTTGAGATGAAGAGTCTCCAAAGAAGCGCAATACTTGGCAAAAATGGGATCCCCACGCATCCCAGTCTATACAAAGTCAGCACGTTTATGTACAGACACAGGTTTCCACACTTACGCCAGGCCATTTATCGTGAAACTTAGCCTTTGCATATTGGAGGGGCACGCCGACTTCTCGAGGTACACCTGGCGCCGTCAGGCTTGATTCGACTCCCCTCGCCGGGATAGAACTAGAGCTGACGCCTGCTTCGCGGTGAATGTAGTGGGAGGTTGTTAAAAAGTTGGAGCGGCCAGAAGGGGGTAAATCAACAATGAAGACTTGAAAGCCTTTGTTGAGGAAGAACGAGGCCCATCCAGGCTGACCATCTGGCTTGGTTGTCTAGACCTACGAGAGGGGTTAGAATCAGTTGGTGTAATGAATTGTGATAACATTGCTCACCTGACCAGTGTGAAAGTCTCCATGGATGAGGATAATAGGGTATGGATGGTGTCTCACGAGAGGTTCCAAACCCTCAACGTACATCTGGCCAACGATGTTCTTCGCAGTCGCAAGCGTTGAGCCCATGCTCCAGTCGACGTTGACGAAGAAGGTAGTTCGATAAGAGGGTGCTTCTTCATTCTGCACTGCCGGCTTTTGTGCTTCTTGATGAGGATTGAGTAAGTCGGCGCTTTGTAGATCGTCAGGCTGTGAATTGGATATGTTTGGGCGCGTTGGCGGGTCCGCAGAGGTCTTCTCACCCGACGGAGAAGAAGTTTGGTTCATATTGAGTCGTTGGCTCAAGAGTCTTGTCCCATGAAAAGTAACGCCTAGAACCAGATTTTGACCGCCCGGTGTCGCTGAAGCTGCGCCTGGAAGAACGCCTCGAAACGATGATGATCTAGTGAAAAAGAAAGATTTGTTAGAAGGCTGGAAGGATTAGCCGATTGTCAGGTATCTGCGCGCCGTCACCTCTCGGCGAAGAGAGTCAATTTTGGTGGTTGAAGAAAGAGAAGAGAGGAGAGGTTGGTTGGTTGGTTGGTTGGTTGACCTGCTTGAGCCTGAAAATAGAGGCAGACAGATGAGGCCCTGGCGAGCCTGAGCGACGACGCCTTCAAAGAATGTCCTTGCAAGGCCTGTCAATAGGGCGCAAACTCTCGTTCAAGATCATGCGAAACCCAAGTTTCCGCTCGGCGGTCGAGACGAAAGATGTGGTGTTGAGATGAGGAGTGCGAGGTGTGAATGAGTTGCTCGCGGGTGGAGGATGAAAGACCGACCCTCAGATTCTGATGCTACATAATACCAGGTAATTCTGGTGCCTTCAGGTAATTCTGGTGCCTTCAGGTAATTCTGGTACCTTCATTTGACCCTTAAAAGCCCTAAAGGATGACAATGCATTTCCATGTTCCCTCTTCATGTTATTGCTTCATCGGTGCCAGTTGTCGACAGCCGTTGAATATCTACACAATGATAGTTCCCCGCGAATGCTAATAGGCGATGCGAGGTCAATCGTTTCAATTGTCTTTGTACCTTTGCAGAAATTTCGATTTCTCCTTTGTCTATCACCAATCTTTAGCTAAATGGAATTGATGTGCAAAAGCTCGGAGTTCCATTGTCCGATTGTGGGCACGCCACAGCTGGCGCTTGCATTTCAGGCAAACCACCTAATTGTGAAAGAAAAGATTCCCAGATGAGAAAAACATATCTCGATGTGATCTTTTTGTATCAACTATTTCCCTATCATCAGCAAGCGTGGCCGTAGTCCTCCATAAACGCAAATATATCATGGTATTAGAGCAGTCAGCTCTAGCAACTCAACCAGATAGCACATCATATCCCACAACAGCCAACGCCCGTTTCCTTACATCATGAGTTGAAGTTGAATGTTCATGGTGACACAGGTTCAGGAGCATCATCCTTCATATCCGGCACCCAACCTTTTGGCCTCTCACTCCCTCTCACGACAAGTCCATACCCCAACCTCTCAACCTTCTTGACACTCTGCCTCATCACGGCCATCTTGCCTCTCCAATCCTTCGTCGGCACATCAGGTAGGATCTCAAACTCACACCCAAGCTCTTGAATATCACTCATGATATTTCGTCCCCCATCACCCGCCAACTCACCATTCTGGGCTGTGGTGACAGTCGCAAAGCGCATCATCTCACCAAATAGATCGAAGATACCGAACATGTAGTCATTTGGCGTGAGGGCTATGTCGCTGGGCATGGCAGCTTGTGCTTGTGTGGGTGTGATGAGGGTTTGGTAGCGGAGGTAGTGTGCGAATGACAGAGCCTCGACGAACTCTTCGAGACAGCGTAGGGAAAAGGTGTAGCGATAGCGGTTGACATTCTGCACATCTGGTGCGATGCCTTTGAGGAGTTTAGAGATCTCTTCGAGACGTGTGTCCATGTCTTGCTGGATGTGAGGGGGGAAGTCCTTGTTGAGATGCTTGACTCTGTGATGTGTGAGCAGACTTTCACTGAGGTTGATGTTCAAAAGCTTACCTCTGAAGGGCAAAGATGCTATAAACTGGTTAGAAAAACTCGCAGTTATAAATCCGAGTCTTCAACACTTACATCTTCTTACTCTGGGCAGTAACATCTCGCGATGCCTTCACAATCCTCTCCCGTCGATCATGATGCTCATCAAGCTCATCACGGAACCCTTCAAACATATCATGGAACCTGCCCCTCGGCCCGGCCTGCTTCGGCGGACCCGCATTCTTCACACGAGCATTGCCGTCGCGATCTCTCTTAACACCGCCCGACATTATGACTCGATTGTTAAAGAAATGTAGCTTATAAAAGATGATGGTCGATGATGTTGGAGGTTGGTTCGAGGCGGGTCTTGATTTGTTAGTGCGTGTTTGCAGGGATGACGTGAAATTTGTTAAGGTAAGTTAGTGGAGAGAACAACCAAGAGCTCTCCATTTTTGGAAGGCAGCGTTACTCAACATCCATCAGCAAACGACCTAGAAACTGCCATTGAGTGGCACGGCACACAACAAGAGATTCTTTCTTTGGGTGATTCTGAATAAGAAGAAAACTGAGATAACTTGAGACGTCATAATCTGGTATAAGCTATGGTCTTATAAGCTGTCTCATCTCACTACACACTCACCGCCAACTGTCATCTTCATCACATCCCATCCTTCACAATGCCTTCAATAACCCCCTTCCTACGCACAACGCCACTCTTCACTATATCTCTCTTCCTCCGCCTCGGTCTTCTATTCTACGGCCTCTACCAAGATGCCCATTCAGCCCTGAAATACACAGACATCGACTACCTCGTCTTTACCGACGCTTCCCGCTTCGTCGCAGAAGGCTCATCGCCATATGCCCGCGACACATATCGTTACACGCCCCTGCTCGCCTGGCTACTCCTCCCAACCGTACGATTCTCCGCTTTTGGAAAGCTGGTCTTTGCTGCGGCTGATCTCTTGGCGGGATGGCTCATTCTGCGTGTGCTTAGACGGAGGGGTATGGATGAAGCTACGGCTGGAGGCTTTTCCGCGCTGTGGTTATGGAACCCTATGGTAGCTACTATCAGCACCCGTGGAAGCTCGGAAGGCCTCTTGGGTGTGTTGACCATGGGTTTACTATGGGCTGTTGAGAGGAGAAAACTCAGTCTTGCTGCCATCATTCTTGGAGTGTCGGTTCACTTCAAGATATACCCCTTCATCTATGCACCAGCTATTGTATGGTGGATGGACGATGCTCGTTTAGGAAAAGAGACAAAACCTGCTCCTCGTCCTTCATCATACAAGGAAGCAGTCTCAGTCTTCTTCACGCCGGATCGCCTCAAGTTTGGACTTCTCAGTCTCATCACCTTTATGATTCTCAATCTCATCATGTTCTCCATGTAAGTCCCCATACACAAATGTCCGAGCCAGCACAACTGACCAACTCACAGTTATGAGACTCCTTTCCTTGTTCATACCTATTTTCACCATGTCACAAGGATCGACCACCGTCACAACTTCTCGCCCTACAATGTCCTGTTGTATCTCACCTCTGCCACTCCCGCTGATGCTGCGCCTTCATTCCGTATCGAGTCGTTCGCTTTCCTCCCTCAACTTCTTCTATCTTGTGTTCTCATTCCTCTCGCTATCGCCAAGCGCGATCTCGCAACAGCTATGATGGCTCAAACCTTTGCCTTTGTTACGTTTAACAAAGTCTGTACCTCCCAAGTCAGTCACCCTCATCCTTATTGCTCGTCCATCAACTAACATATTTATCAGTACTTCCTTTGGTACATGATCTTTCTACCACTTTATCTGCCCAACTCAGCTTTCCTCCGCAACCCTAAGCTGGGCATCTCAGCTCTGTTGCTCTGGGTAGTCTCCCAAGCTGCCTGGTTGCAACAAGGTTACCAGCTCGAGTTTCTCGGCATCAGTACCTTCTTCCCAGGCCTTTGGTTGGCCTCGCTCGGCTTCTTCTTGGTTAACTGCTGGATTCTGGGTGTCATCATCAGTGACGGCGCTGCTCAGTCAACACGATCGACCATTAAGTTCCACGTCGAATAAGAGCCACACTAAAGTCCCCCTTTCAAGAATTGGAAATCCAAAAGCAGGCGTGTAGTAAGCATGAATATTTTATTGATGATGAAGATAGCATAAATATTCAGACAATCTTATTCATCGATTATAATACCAAATCGCCAGTATCGTAGAGGGTATATGGAAGCTCGCATCCCCTGAGATAAATTACCTCGCCGTCTTCTCTTCCATCTTCGTGACTTTTCAACAGATCCCAAGCAAATTCTTCTCAAAGCCAAGTAAAGCCATGCCAGCAATTCCCGTGTATACATGCGCCCTCATAACTCCCAATCTCCTGGGTATGTGGTTTCAATTAACAACTTCCTTTCCATAGTTCCAAACCTTGAACGCCGTCTCAAAACAAAAAGAGTGATGTATCATATGTATAATCCAGCCATATCGATCTTTTGGCTGTCTTCTGCGCATTAAGATTTACAGTCTTTCATATTGGCATGCATTTCTCACTGAATCGTGATGCCGGTCGCAAGAGATCGATAATTCGACAACTTTAGTGATGCGATCTTCGTCCTCGGGGGGTCAGGCGTAATGACCATTCTTCCGTCCTTGTTGTACACGATGTTACCAAAGGACTCACTCAACTCTGGAAAATGAACACCGGGGCGAACGCGACCCATCTCGGCCAAAATCCTCTCGCTCCAGACGCCAGAGCAGGCATCCTTGCGCATAATGAAAAATGGGTTGAGAGGGGGTAGTACGGAGTCTGGTATTCATGTTAATTAGCAATTAAAGGTTGAGCTACGGATAAACTTACCGAGATCAACAAACCGAATCCTCAGATAAACCACTTCCTTGAGCTTTTCCAGTGATCGAATCGCTGACAGTACCAGCTTTTCGAAGGCATCGATGAATCCCATATCTTGAATGCCAGAGCCAGCCTCATGGAAGCTCGTGTTGTATCGACAGCAATTCTTGACTGTCAAGTCCAGAGTCTTGAGTCGGGAAGTTCGTGGGTCGGTTGACCGCATAGCCACATCGAAAAAGTGGTGACAAACACGGCCAGTGTAGGCGAAATGCTCTAATGAAGGTAACGCCTCGGCCATCCTTGCACAAATGTGTGTCTTCTGTACGACCTTCGAATAGAATGGTGGCATGACTCCCTCGCGACGATAGTCGCTCTCGAGGCATAGACTCAAATTCGTGATGTGACGTGGGAGTTTGGGAAGAAACTCGGCCATAGTAATATAGCTCTTTGACTTTGGTTTACTATAAGAGCCCTGCCACTCGTAAAGACCTGGTAAAGCATTCAACACTGTCGCAAAGTCTTGATCGTCTCGCATAAGATTCCACTGGCCCCTCGTGACTAGAGTCTGCACCGATTCGAGGACAGGCAGCGGCTTGTAGATGGCTGGATCGATCCTCTGCTCGGGAAAGTGAAGAACTCTCGGCGCCTTGCGTCGCTCACCTCCCTCCAAGGTCAAAACTCTGGCCTGGGGTAGAGTCTGTCCAACGAATTGAAACACTTGCTCAAGTGTACAGTTGTTACCAGGTAAAGTGTATGTCGCGTTAGTCAGCCCTTCCATGGTGACTGTAGGCAGCGTCAGAGTATTCGATAGAGCGACGGGTCCGTAGGTTGGTTGAAAAACGGGGAACCAGATCTCAATGTGCTTGACATATGATTGCAGGTGCTCGTGCAGAGCAAGGTGAACCATAGCATTTTCCAAGCAGTCCACAGTCGCTTTTAGTTTGATATGACGATAAAGCCGTTGCTGAACAAGAATCCGCCAAACATCGCTCACAAGCGCCAACTCGGTCAATTCTCTTCTCCTCGAATGTCTAAGCGCCGTTCCCCAACTCTTTGTGATACTCGATACGGCCATTGAACTTCGCGATGTAGCGGAAACTCGGTACCCGAACAAATGATCTAGTATCGCTTCGTGGACCTCAATTGGCAGCTGGTTGAAATCGGTTATAGGGCGAGGAAGGACCACTGGCTCGTTATCGGGCAAAGCGGTAGAGTCGGGGGGAGGAGTATCGTGGTCGGCGCCATGCGGAGAACCGCTGGAGCAGCATGGCTTAGAGTGTCGGCAATCAGGGTGAGGGAATGGTGTGCTGCTCGGTCTCGTCGGAGGAACGAAATCGGATGTTTTGGCTTGATCGTGAGAAGGGCTGGACGAGCCGGGGGAGACAGGGTTGGAAGCGGTATTGAGAATGCCGTTCAGCATGGACGTAGCCATGATGGAGGCAAATTCTGTGTCGGAGTCGGCATCATCGTCTCGATCATCGCTCAAATCATTCCTTCGTGATGTATAACTATCTCGGATGGGTAAAAGGGCGGATGCAGGAATAGAGGTAGGACAAGGCGCACGCGGGCCGGTGTGGCCATCATCGGCCGTATCCATAGGTTCACTGATAGAGTCTCCCATATCGATATCGATATCGGTATCTGATTGCAATTCAAGGTTCTCCATAAGATGGCTCCAAGGCCGGCACGCGGTGCATTTCATTAAGGTCGGGCTGGGGTTGGATGATGGCACTCGAATACAGGATGTAGCGGTGGTTGTTGGATGAAGGGGAACAGATTATGGTTGACAGTGAACGAGGAGAAAGAAGTTTATCGGCACCACAAGGTTCGAGGACTGCAGATTGAGCCCCCAAAGTTTCGGTTGGTTCACGGTGGACACAGACGGACGGGAGAGGGGACGGGAGGGATGAGAAACAGGTGATTGACCTCCAGGGAGGGGAATGGTAATAAAAAAAGGAAATATGATGGGTTGCGATACGACAACCGATGAGATGGGAACCCCGAAACCAGGGTCAGTCAAACAATGAACTCCACGGTTACGGATGAAGGCGACTTTGAATAGGTAGGCAAAGAGGGTTAGTAGGGGAGAAGCAGAAAAAAAGAAGATAGGTAGAGAAGAATTGGGGAATGGAAATGGAGATGGAAAATAGAAGGACGGGAGGAGGAGAGGAAGATGAGCCAGCCGTTGAGTGGGAGTGAAATTGGAAATGAGAGGCGTTGATTAGCAGATGCTGCATGCACTGCACTGTACGGAGTACAGCAACGCACTCTACTGAGGTGCATAGCGAGCGACCCCCTCCCCTCATCTGTGCCTTGCTAGCAGCCCAGATTATTTATTGTTGTTATTATTCTACAACTGAGTAACCCTCTGCTGGGAACTAAGCTAGACTAATTTGATTGTCATATTTGTCTTCATTATCTCTCTCCCTTCAATACCCGTCTCACTAGATTGCGTGGGTGGTTGCAGCGTATATCCAGCCCAGCCCAGGTCTTGTTTTGTCTTGAGTGGCAGTGAAAGTCTTACATACGGTAGCCTTGTAAATAAATGTGCATGCTCGCTCGTATTGTAACCCGCCCATTCTGATCTGGCCTCTCAAGATAAGCCATCGATACTACCGTACCCGTCATGGCCACGTCGTCACAACACATGACTCTGCTTCTTTGGTAAGTACAGTCAGTTGCATCTTGTTTATGCTGGCACAGGAATTGTCCACGACGGATCGTTATCAAAGAACCTAGTGGAGGTCGCGTGCTTAGCGGCAAGGGATCTCCACAGCAAGAAGACAAGACAAGACATGACATGTGGGAGTCCGGCTTTATGGAATTGTGGTTGTAACTGCAGGTAACCTGCCAGCAACGGTTCTCTAGCAACGATCCAAAACAGAGGAAACCACATCCATCTTTGTTATCTTGTTCATCTGGCGACAAACGCTGAAATTATGGCTTCTACAGGTTCCAGCGCCTGTAGATAAACCTTTGCACCTCCACTCTCCTGCTGCAGCCCAGGCGATCAAGCCGACGGACGCCCTCTCTCTGCCTTGGGTAACTAACGCGCCAACTGAATCAGCAACTAACTTATCACGTCATTGGGCACAAGGCATCTCCAAACTCTACCTCTCAAACCTCCACCCAATGGTCAGATTCTTCCATCCAGAATAGCCTCTCGCTCGAGCCAGCGCATCATGATTTCCACAACAACCCCCTGCAAGACCCTGAAAGTTGTTCACCTGCTAGCGCCGCGCCAGGAGCGATCTCCACAGTTTTGCTTATTTCCCGTTACTCCTCTTGTTGATGCGTTATCGATTCGTTAGTCTAGACGCTATCAAGGATTCATTCCAAGAGCCAGCTCTTTATTCGAGTTAGCAGTCAAGTAAGTGAGTATTTTTGCCTGGAACACAATTGATTGTCTTGAGGCGCCATCCAATCCAATAATGAGGTGCCCAGTCCCTAGGGAGTAAAAAAAGCATGATATCTTCAATTACACAGCTAAAAATAACCAATCAAAAGCCTCCTTATCTCACCCTAAAATCGTCTAAGCGTTTTTGTCACCTATTATGATCATGGTGTCATGTTCAAGGTAGCATTAAACTTTTATTATCATCGCGTACCCTATATCACCGTGCGTCGTCATATAACTTTGAGTAATCGTAACCCTTGAGGCAGTGCATTGTCAAAGTCACATTTTTCTTACATAGTCGAAGAATATTGGCATATTCATGATCTTCCTCAACTGCCGATGATCTTCTTCTGCATGACGATCCCTGTAGTTTGTAAACGCTCCATAAGCAAATGCCGAATCCACATCTCCACGCCTTAACTTACAGAGGATGACACTTCTTGGAGTGCATCAACATACGACATCTTGGTTTTATGAGCAGAACTTCAATGGTGTCCTTATTGAATGAAGCAAGTATCAGTTCCCTGGAGAAGGATCAATAAATCCTTATCGACCTCCAATTCTTGTCAACGAATAAAGGTCAAGATGCAGCAGACAACACTCTGACATTTCTTACAGCCTTTTGGCTCATAGGTCAAAAGCAAGTGGTCTCGAATTATCTAGTCTTATAAATTAGACGGTTCTTGGATGTTATTGCCTTCCCTAATGTGCCAAGGAACCGCCTAGTTACCAAGGTATACGGCAACTAAAAGACCTCCAGAATATGGAAGCGTAGTGAGCTTGAAGCCATTGGCAGTGTCCTCTAGATAAGCCACCAGGTCCTTATAACCTGCCTTGGCAGCCTCAGTATTATCAGCAACTACTGTAGCACCTGGCTTCATGCGCGGCTTGACGAGCTTGAGTGTAGGCAGAGCCAGAGGGGTCCAAACTACAATTTGGTTACTAACACTGGACAAGAGAAGAATGCTTTTCTTGCCATAGGGGCTGACTCACTGTCTAGGAGCAGGAAATCCACTTGTTCTGGAAGATCCGTCTTGAGTGTCTCTCGCAAATCCCCCTCTCGTAATTCAATAAACTTCTCAATATCATCACCAGCTTGACTCCAGTACTTGCGAGCCTTAACAGCCTTGCTAGGTTCATTCTCAGTTGCAATGACCTTGCCTGGCTGCGAGCCCGCATTCTGAGAAACTGCCAGAGCTAGATAGATAGTACTAACACCAAATGATGTCCCAGCTTCGACAACGAAACGTGCCTTCATAGATCGCAGCAGGAGATATACGTAGGCACACTTATCAGGGTCCAATGCGACAAACTTGTCAAGTGCGGTAGAGGCAGGCCCATCTGTGCTGACGTAGGGCGGCTCATCGAGAGCTTGCTTGTGAAGGTCTCGAAGAAGCTCGATAGTTTGAGAGCTTGCGGCTATAGAAGCCAGAGTTGTTTCGATAGAAGCGTAGTCAGGCATATTGGAATGAGATAGGCAACAGCACAGATAGTTAAGTGATACAGAACCACTAGTTAATTCAAGAGAAAGTCTGGCCTTTTTATACAATCTGAGAGTCGGACTCAGGCTGGAGCCGATGTTTATATCCGTTGATGCGGATGAGGAATCAATGTGGACCCTGCAGTCATGGGAAGGCGTTGACGAAGTTAACCCCGCTCCTCGGCGTCAGAAGTTATCGACCGATGCCGAACTCGGGATATACTGTTTCTTGAGTCACTCGAGGAGAGTAGAAGTTGAGTCATCGGAGAAACGTTGATACATAGAAAAGCCGTGTGTCATCAGTAGGTTTTATCAAAGCTCATTGGACTTCTGAGATAGCTTGTACAACTAGGGAGTATTAGTATCGGTAGGTATCTAGCCATTGATCAATAATTATAGTCTCCTATAACTGTAACTATTTAATTAGATATAAAGTAGAGAAAATGTACGAGGTTTTGTACAATAGTATTTGGAATTTAAACCAGTTCACGGTTCGCAACACGTTTCCTTCTGCTCATGTACCCGGAGTTGCCAATTGGACAAACATGGATAATACTGACAGCCAGAGCATTAGAAACCTTTTCGATAGCAGAGAGCCTGATAACTAGAACTATATATTCAAATTTCGTTACAGTAGCAGACTGTAGGTTCGTCTTTATTTTCCGTTGGTGAAAGATTGATCTTGGCCTCCGCCTTGACGTTGTGACCTTCAGGACACTCTGGACATTTGAAAAGATAACAAAAGGAATGCAACTAGTCAAAGCTCAATATGTACTTTAACAAACCCACCTCGAGCAAGTTTAGGACTTCAGTCATATAGGATTTGGGGTTTATGTTGTCTTTTTATATCTTAGCTTCTCCAGTTTTGAGATAGATAGAAATATATTTATAGACATCTCCCTTGAATTAGGTGATCGAAAGACATCACGAGCACATCATAAGCTTTGCTTAAGAGTACTAACTGATAATAGGCTATATCTCTTCCCTAAGGCAGAAGACTGTACCTAGCTGACTCACGGAAATAAATAAAACGCCATAACTGCAGTTCAGACAGAGATTTTTTGAAAATGATACAAATTGAAGATTCAAATGGTTATGAGAAAGGGCTTGTAATTGCACAAATGAGATTATCTGGTTCCTTTAAGGGCCAGATTTAGACCAAACTAGCATTGCATCGATCCTTTGCAACTTGCTGTGAAAGGCTGTCGAGAACTTTGTAGTATAAGAAGGCCTGGGGGTAGCTGGTATGAGCCTTTAAATAGAAAAAAGAAACAATGGGCCTAAGTTTCACTGCGAATTCATTAATCAAATATGCAAGTTTGTTCTTCGTTCAACAAATATGGTCAACTTCACTTGGCTGATCTGGACAAGGAGCACAACCGCCGCGGCAACAGCTCGACTTTTATGATTTCACACTGAAAGCTCCATAACTCGATCATCTGTGAACAATTGGAACGGAGGATGTGTCAGATTCGATTTATAATACGTACTCCACGACCTGAAAGCAAGGCTGAATGGTGCAGAGTTGCCCCGAATGGAGGTATGAGATGATATTGGTGGATAAATCAGTAACGAAAGTGCTATCGGGATAGTGGGCGTAATGGATGACATGCATGTTTTCGACCATTGCATTAGGTGTTGTGTCGATCAAACAAAAGAGAGACACCGAAGAATGATTAGAAGCATGTTAATCCCGAAAAGGGGTTCGTGTAGGAAATGGGCCAAATGGCTAAAACTTCGCGTGTCAAACAACGAAACGTTGCTTCTGAAACTACTTATGGTTAAAGAAATGTTTGGAAGGATAAATTCGAGTCTCAAGGGAGTATTTTTTATGGTTATTTGGGAGATTGAGTTAATGAAGACTTTAAGTTGTAGGGATGAGAAGGATCCGCATCAAGCGCAGACTGCAACAACAGCAGCTCTTGGGATAATGATGCTTACCTATGCGCACGCAGCTTTGACAACGAAAAGAAAGACATAATTTCTCAACTATCAGTCTTGGTAGCTCCAGGGTCGATGTTGACCTTCTATATGTGTATCTAGCAGCCTTGACTTGCCTCGGACTTCGATTTCGAAGTCTCGAAATACGGTTTCGGAAATTTGATATAGCCTTGGCAACATAAAACAGACAGTCACATGGGGTTTCGACTCATTAGGTGGTGACTTATGAAACCATAGAAGGCGGTGTATACTCATGCGTGTAGAATATGGAAGGTCGCCGTGACATTCAATCTCCGGCTTGGGCCGTGTGATGTGGAGGCTAGAATGACATATCATCGTCCAGATGACAAGAAGCCATGATTGATAATGGAGATCAATCAGACTTGAGCAAGAGCCTCTCCGCGGTACATAAATCAGTTGCCGCTTTTCCGTAGTGTCGTACCTATGGCAGTTTTCCCGGGAGAATGACTGGGCTGCCAGTGGACGATGGATGATATAGGGCAAGGATGTCTGTCTGTGTGTCAAATCCGTCTCGCCACGATCTAGACTCCATAGATGCGATTCTGCGGGTTTCAGAACTTCGTCAGCTCAAAACACGTCAAGGCCCGACTCAAAAAGACGATCATCAGTTTTGGTGTGTCTTTGTGTTTTGTGTTAACAAAAAGTGAGGTAAACATATTTTGTCAGTTGTTGTTTTGAGAGACCCAGAAAATAGCCGTTGATAGGTCGCTTGGAAGGGAGGGCTCTGTAAGCGCGCTTCTTCCCTTCAGTGATCCCTTGTGTTATTAGGTAGTCATGAGCAGCTGCTTCAAGGGCATGGCATTCTGAATCATACCTAGTTAATTCACTCAAGCATGTGAAGAAAAGAAGCTATTCCCAAACGCAGACGTACGTAGACAATGAATCCACAGCTAAAGACTTGTACCGAGGCCATCACTTGTTGGTTGTGTTTCAATCGTGCTAACCCTGTTCTTATCCAGTGTCGTCCCATTCAAAATATCGATCCATGATGGATGACACAAATCAGGTGAATTGCCCTTAACTGCTTGCCTTGTTCGAGAAGGTCGACTTCTGTGATCGGTCCCAAATCTGCCAAACCATGCCTTTAGGTCATTTCGCTGGCCTTCACCTGCTGAGCCACACCAGAATTCGATACAGCACCTTGCTCCCTGGTTGTCTCCGAGACACGCTTAGCCCGTGACCTGCATGGCGCCCTACCTATTTTATCCCCGACAGCCCGGGGTTAGCACCCCCCACGATACTCATCGTCCGTTGTACTCGGCCGTTAGAGCCCCTTCAGGATTGCCAAAACAACCCCTTGGCTCTGTATATTTGCGACACTGAGCCATAGAGAAGATCTTGCAAAGGGGGCACACGCTAGAACAAAATGCAAACCTTTTCTCCGACATACGACAGACAAAACAAAACAAAGACTATTTGCACACGTAACACCTCGAATTCAGAGACATCTGGCGTTTGTCAACACGGCGCTTCGAATCAGCGTCGTTTGGGTATAAGTCGCCGCGTGGGAAGACTTCAGCAGCCAACCAAATCGACTTGTGCCTGGCAGGCCCAGACGCCAAAGCCTAGTGGCACTTGTTTCAAACTTGGGATTGACAGGGGTAGCCCAGGGGTCGTCAAGCGCCGATTCTTGGAAGGGCTTGGCTGGTTTCCAGTGAATGGATCTTCCATGATGATGTGACATTGAGATTCAGTACTGGCCGCCAATCGTACTGCATTATCACGCTTTCTCAACTGAACAACAAAACCGCCGTGATATTGCCAATGTGCATTGTTCATGGGTATCGTCCTTAGTTGGGTCTTGGCCTGGCCGGCAAGATTCATCTCAAGATACTTGACAGTCTGGGGATGTGATGCAAAGACTAGCTGATGGCAGGAGTCGGCCATGATCATCCTCGCATACGCCCTGGATGGAGGCTTTTGGATTTTCGGATTTTCCCTGCCATTTGCTTAAAGGCAACAAGATTACGGATAGTGACGATGAGCTAATCGTGCCGCTACCAGCACTCGAAGCACTGACCGTTAGCCAAGCGCAACCACTGACTGTACTACATCTGACGCGCCAGCTCTTTGATTTACTGTGATGAGGCGGCATTTGCTGCATATCATTGGTGGCACTTCACTGGGCCTGCGGGTTGTGGGCAACGTCAACGGTTCTTCTCGCCCAACGCATTGCGGAAAAGAACAAGGGACGTGCTGCTATTGCGGTCTTGATTGTTGCTTTCGAGAAACAGTAATCAAACGCCAATTTTGGATATACCAATCAGTGAGGGCAATCGATGAGATGCCCTTACAGTTACATACGCTATTATAACTGCTTCAAAGCAATTATGGTTTCGTCGTCGATTCGATGCCACCGCAAGTGTGCCAGATTTTCGCATCCCCAGCTCCTGTGGCAGAGCTGACTATAGTGATTCAAGTTAACGAGCTGGCTGAGCAAGCATGAGCATTGAAAACCCCACCGAAAACAGAAAATCTTGATGGTTCCAAGGGGTTCTTGGAGTGAGGCCCAGTCGTTTGACTTGGCGACTATAGTCGTACAGGCTTCATCGCACTAAACTAAACAACACCTCCAGGCCCTGGTCCCTGGCGCCGAAGCCCGGGATCCACGGCCCCTAGCGCCTCATCCCCGCCATGGATCTTGCGGCTCCCTCCTGAAGCAGCGAAGCTTGATCTGAACCTGTTGAAGCCACCAGTGAGAGGCCGATATTCTATTGTTCGGTTTTCTCCTATTAAACACACATCTCCCACCCATTGTCAGCTGCTGGACGGCCATTCTCATTCTATTGTTCGGGTTATTCATTCTTGGAAGACGTCTCTTTTGGCTCTTTCATTATTTTCTCATTCTTCCTTTCCCTTGATTTCCTTTCCCTTTTGTGCTGCTAGACAGTCCCATTTAGCTTGTTAATCACCATCCTTTCATTGTTATACTGAACAGTGTATCGCGAACTTGCGAACTAACACGACCGATCCTTATTCAACAACAAGAGAGGAGCGTTGATCGCACAACTCCTCTAATAGCACTCTTTTACTGCTTTGTTTCCAACTCAAAGCTTGCCTTCATTATTTTTCGACATTCGATTTATACGATCGAGTTGCCAACTGAGTGAAACGGCTGGAACCACTTCACTACTCTCACTTCGACAACATATTTTTACAGTTAAACCACAAAACGAACGATAAATCTATCAAGATGGCTCTCCTAAGAACTTTCCTCGCTTCCCTGCTCGTTGTAGCTCCCTTTGCTGCCGCTGCTCCTATCGATGTTGCCGAGACCCTGGGTGATATGGCCGACAGTATCGGAGGTGGCCTTGGAGGTGAAGCCGATAAGAAGATGGGAATTAGCGCTTTCCTTCGACCTATGCTCAAGAACCCCGATGCTTCCAACATCATCCCTAACCGATATATCGTTGTGTACAATGATACCTTTGACGACGATGCCATCAGTGCCAAGGAGGCTTCCTTTGCGGCCGCTATCAAGAAGCGAAACCTCAACAAGCGAAGCTCAATCGGCAGTGCCATGTCTACTACAATTCAGTCATTCCGCATGAACAAGTGGCGTGCCATGTCTCTCGATGCCGACGATCTTACGGTTCAGGATCTTTGGAACTCTGACGAGGTTGCATATATCGAGGCCGATACCAAAGTTCAACTTAGTGCTGCTATTGCTCAAGTTAATGCCCCCCCTGGACTTGACCGTCTCTCTCACGCCAAGGTCAACCAGGACACCTATGTTTTCGACGACTCCGCTGGTGAGGGTATCACTGCCTACGTTGTCGACACTGGTATCAAGGTTGATCACACCGAGTTCGAGGGCCGTGCCACTTTCGGAGCCAACTTTATTAACAATGTTGTAAGTAATCATGGAGTTGTGAACACTGATAGAAGAGACGAAGCTAACTGAATATAGGATGACGATGAGAACGGTCACGGAAGTCACGTCGCTGGTACTATCGGTGGTGCTACCTTCGGTGTTGCTAAGAAGGTTGACCTTGTTGCCGTCAAGGTTCTCGACGCCTCGGGCGGTGGCAGCAACTCTGGTGTCCTTCAGGGCATGCAGTTCGTTATTGACGACGCCAAGAAGAAGAACCGTGTTGGCAAGGCTGTTATGAACATGTCTCTTGGCGGTGACTTCTCTCAGGCCATCAACCGTGCCATCGAGGCTCTCTTCAACGCTGGCATTGTCCCTGTTGTTGCCGCTGGTAACGAGAATGTAAGTGATCAACTATCTAAAATGATTTGTAACCTGGCTAACAATAGTTATAGCGCGAGACTGCCCTCACTTCTCCTGGCTCTGCCCCCAACGCCATCACTGTCGGTGCTATTGATGCCACCACTGATGAGCGTGCTAATTTCTCCAACTTTGGCCCCGAGGTCGACGTCTACGCTCCTGGTGTTAACGTCCTCAGTGTCGGTATCAAGTCAACCACTGACACCGCTACCCTTAGCGGTACCAGCATGGGTATGTCTCCCTTTCCCATTATCAAGTCAAGTCTCAAACTAATATGTTTCATAGCCTCTCCTCACGTTGCCGGTCTCGCCGCCTACCTCATGGGCTTCCAGAAGCTCGACGGTCCTGCTCAGGTCGCCAGCCTCATCAAGAGCCTCGCTGGACAGACCGGTGCTAAGGTCCTAAACAACGTCCAGGGCACTACCAACAACATCGCCAACAACGGCAACCAATAGAAGCAGCAATGCAGCATCAGCATCAATCAGGGAACCCAGGGACAAGGGAAAGCGGAATTTTTCTTATATCACAAAAATATTTCAGGATAATTGGCCACTTGTACAAACCTGAACCATTTATGCCTCGTGTATGTATGGGATATAATTTAGGGTGTCATTTATGAATATTCTCAAGTCATGTGTATCAGGAGTTTTCTTTGAGGCTTGGAAATAGCCTAACCGAGCGTGTTTGTTACTATAGATGGTACGTAACGGCATTATAGACCTTCTAGACTACCTACCATTTTCCTCTCGTCAATGCATAAAGTGACAGGTTTACGTGCGCCACTTAGTGAATCAAGAGCCAGCTGACACGATATGGTTGCTCGGATTATAAGAAGACTCAAGAACACGAACTGAGGCCGAAGCCAACTAGTACAAGAACCTGCTAAGCTGATAAAAATTAACCATAATCTAGGACATTTTATTATTTATCTTTCTAAACTTATCTAAGTGTTTTCTCAGGATCAAAGGCCAAAGTTTCTGCCATCATCTTATCGCCCTGCATCTTGATGCCTCAAGAAGAGCAGGACGATGTAACCAAAACCCCTGAATGATGGGCACGTCCGTCGACGAAAGATCGGCTAAGGCATGTCCCGTCGGTAGTGTAACAGCATGTCGCACCAACAGCATAAAAAAGGTGAAACATTGCCCAGACGCATTTCATGCCCTACTAGTAATAGCACGTCCCAAAGGAGCAAGTATCGCCAAACACGAGTCGAATCAGAGATGAATTAATTTCTACAAGGATGAAATGTTTGCCCGCCGCCACCAGTCTGTTATCCTCGAGATGTCGAGATAGACTTGTGGCGTGACGTCGCCGTGAGGCGGAAACCAAGAGCAAGAGATATTTAATTTTCGCACTTCTTCGGCACAATCATAGTCATGGAAGGACTCGATTGCAATTTGACATCCGTGCAGGAGTTGATTTGGGTTACAAGACAAGAGACAACATCACCAGTGGGTGAACGGGGGCCGAAACTTGAACTGCAACGCGCGCTGTATCGCGCCGCTGCAGGTAGTATTAACAAGAGTATAAAGCCCAGCAATATGCCGCCGAGCAGGTCCTATCTTGGAGGACCATTGCTAAATGTGGTATGTACGTTAGGATATCGTTAAAAAGGTTCGTGCCGTGAACAGAGCAAAACAAATCGGCGCGCATAATATTACAATTCTTCGTGACCCGTGATCATGGGGGTAGCCTTCTCGCCACCTGGTAGGAAGACGCTGGCTTCCCTAAAGATAGTATCGAATCTGGCTCCGAAGATCCAAGCGGTACCGATCTGTGGATCAGGTGTTAGTTGAGTACGGCCTTGAGAGTATGGGGCTGGCGTACCATAAGACCAGAAATGCAGACCAGAGCTGCAATGACAACACCGAAGAGAACAAGGGTCTCGCCTCCGTCCATAGTTGGCTCCTTGTTTTGGACCTGGGCCTGAGTCATAGAGAGCTTCTTGGGGTCCTGCTTGGGGAAGAGAGTCTCGATGAATTGCTCAATCTGGAATTCATTAGCGAACGGTTATCGATATGTTAAAGTGAAGGCATACCTTTGCACATTGAGCACTGATGGCAAGGAAGTTGGGGTCACGAGGGTCGTTCTTCTTGGCGATTAATCGGGCATAGCGCTTGAAGACCTCACATACTGTGTAGAGGTTTTGTGTGCACTCGAACATGATCTTGCAGGCATCGCCCTTTGTGATCTTGATGTTCTTCTTGAGAACCTCAGGGTTGCGGAAGACAAGCTCCAATGTCGCAATGGCCATGCCTTGAGGAATAGCAACAAAGTTGAAAACACTCTGGTCCTTGATGCCCGCCATGTAGAACAGACACTCCTCACTGTGCTTCAGCGCATCGAGAACCATCGCTGAGACACACTCGAGGGCTTTTGTTTGCTGGCTGGGGTCGAACAGGTCCTCCCACTTCTCGACGTGCTGGCTCCAGATCTCCTTGGGATACCATCTTCGACCATCTTGCCAGTCTTCATGGATATCTCGAATGATGTTGGTCTTCTGGAGGAATTGGGCCATTGACTCGGTAAGAGAAGGACGCTCAGCAAGCTTGGGGTTAGCCAGCTCTGACTCAACGAACAGACGCGTGAGGCCTTCGCCAACGAGACCAGCGACGTAATGGCAGTACAGCTCGTACTCCTCAATAGTCTGCACACCGTTCTTGATCATCTCCTCGTTTTCGGCATAGTCAGCCATGCCATTGCCCATCTTGCGAGTCATTTCCTGGATGATCTGGTAGTAGGGGGCCTTGATCTTCTTGAGCTCTGTAACGACCACATCGAAGTGCTCCAGCAGCTCCTTATCCTTCTCCTGACTCTCATGGAATTGCCAACCATCTTGTTCCATGGTGATATGGAAGTTTCTAAGAAGGGGAACCTTTTTATCCAGGGGGATGGTCATGTCATCCTCGATGGTGTCTAGGCCACGGAGGCAGAGGTAGAAGAGAGTGATGGGGACGAGGAGTTCGTGGTTAAGCTCTTGAATGACAGCCGCAAAACTGCGACTTGTCATGTCGAGGTAACGAAAGCATTCTTTTAGCTCTGGGGACTCTGTGCTGGGATCGCGCTGGTGGACGGGGTCATGCCAGACCTTCCTGGAGCATTGTTAGACACGTTCGTTTGGTACGAGGTTCGAGGGGATATAAACTTACCATTGAATGATGGATCGAAGCTGGTAAGGGTGGAAGAGGTAGTAGAGGTAACCCATCTTGGCGGTGGTAACGTGAGGGGGTAGAGAAGGTAGAAGTAGGAGTGAAGCGCGTGAGAGCTTGAACTGAGCAGTGCACGTCTTGATACAGACGTACAAAGTCAGGGAAACGGGAGGAGGCAAATGTTATATATCAATTAAGTTGCGACCAGATCCCGGAAACGTCTTGGGTGTATATCTAGATTCACCACGAGATGCTTGGAGAGGAAAGACAAGAGAGGACAGATGGGAGAAGCAAAATAAGACTGTTTAACCTCCGCTCCGGATAAATCCACAAATTATGCACAGAGCTCAATTTCTCGTCTGGTAGGGTGGGTGCTGCTGCGATAGGGGCATAAGCGCCGCGTTACATGCATTAACTGTCGTATTCGGATTCGATGACTGGTTGGTTCCTGAGGTGAATGTGATTAGACTCTTGTCACACTGCAAGTCATTAATTAATTTCAAGCCTCCCATCATTGATCTGCGCTTATGTAACAACTGGGTAGCATCCGGAGGTTGGTTACAGTTGATCGGATCTCGCAGCCTGTCAATCAGCCGGAACTCCGGTTACAATACCGCCCCCGAATAGCACTTCAAATGCCGGTCCGGCCGCCCTAATGGTGTGTGTTCAGGCCGAATGTTGAGACGAAACAGTCAAGCGAGCTGGCCTTACCCCAGGTTCAGCCCAGACAATGTCCTAGACACTAAAACATAACTTCAAGGGTACATCTCAACCTCTGATTATTTCTCTCAATCTGTGAATGTTAGTTATGCAAGCTTCTGGCCTCATTATCACGCAGAGTCTCTGGATCCGACGACCTTTACAAGCTGTTTCCGGATCATAGAATTGCTGATCTTGACTCCTGTCGCTAGTTACCGAGTCCAATGTGTTCTAGATCAAAGATCACCAGCGGCTCGGTCAACCCATGGACCCTTATGCATGTAGACGATCCGGGCCTCCTGACCGCCGAGCCGGATTTATCCAACGCCGCTAGAAGTGACAGCAGTCTTGGACCAGTATGTGATAATCAAAGTAGAGGGGAAATCCTTAGCCTTGACGGTTTATTCTCTGCAATTATCCTAATTCGATATGCCAGGTCTCTTTATACCCTGAGGCGCCGTCAGTTGAACGTTACGCCACCCGGTTTGCAACGACATGCGGCGCTCACTGGTCTGAGCTACTTAGGTGATAAAGATGGCACAAGACATGTCCAAGAGTCTCTAAACTAAATTGATATTGTTACAAGCCGAACACTCCAAGTCGTGGAAACCCCTCTTGTCGTGCGAAAGCCCTGGAAACTTGTATCGACCATTCATGGGGATACAGTCTGCACAACATGGAAATTGTTTCCTGCCATGAAAGGCTATCGGATCTGTATCGTTTCGGGGAAATGAACGATAAGAAAGGTCCGAGGCTTGTTCTTGAAAGTGATAAGTCTTGGAACTGCCAAAAATACTCAGTCCAAGACCTACTAAATCTATACTAAGTCTATCTAAGACTTTGTAGGATAGAGTTCCTAACGTTTTGTTGCTCCCCCTTGGTAAGGTAGGATACCTACCATAGCAGGAGAGGGGTTTTTTTTTTTAGTCAGTATATCAGTAGTAAGAAAGGATATCCCGGTAATATTTTAACAGTAAATCTATATTAGAGGTTAGTGATATAATATTAAGGTAGTTAAAATAAGTTAGATAGCCTATTCTGTCACCTTCTGCTGTCTAGAAATGGGGTTCTCCCACGTAGGTATGGTGTTTTAGTACAAAAAGAGCATGTTCATTTCTATGTCTATTTCTCATTGTGCTTTCCTATGTCTTCCTTCACTTGCGCTCAAAGGAAGGTAAGCTAGAAACCACTCCGAGGACTCATCTCCCTTGGGCTCCTCTTTCTATGACAGTGGTTTCAAAGAAGAGGCCAAGCCCAACATCAAACTGCTCCTAAACTCTCTTAGTACATATGTTTTTCAACAAATTAGTACAGTGGCACCTCTGACTTTTCTTTAAACTCATACAACGGCCAGTATCCAACCCGCAAGCACGAAAAAGACGCCCTCGTTCTGCGCCTTCGTTCACTTATTTGAGATCATAATACTCAAATCTTCCTTCAGAACCATGAGTACACGCTTGTACGGGCAAATATCAAGCATAATAGTTGGTCGGTTTTGCACGATCTTCTACCTGCTGCGGTCTTTCTAGCAATCCATAAAGTGACAAGCACATTCAACTTCACTAGCCCAGGCACTACTACAAATTACAGCGTGCTGACTCTGTTACGGGACCAACTCAACTTCAAAATGAGACTCACGATGTTACCGGACTTGGACCTGAAGGATGCCTAGGCCGCCTACAGGAGTGATTGCAAACTGGATATGACCAATGACCAAGCTGCAGGATATTCTGAAAGTTCGGGGTTATCCGGAAATCCTTGGCATTGAACAGGCTCTTTGGAACCGTTACAAGAGGATCAAGAGCAGTGATAAGCGTTCATGAATGAATAGAAGAGGAAGCGGAAGGACGTTAGAAACCGGGTTATAATAATATTAATTGAGTTTTAAGCGTTTGATAGTTATCACAGTACTCTCTTAAGCAGCCTGTCTGCGTTTTCTCTCAGCCTCCATATAACTGTCTTCCATGAATGTCTATCCCAGCATAGCCCCACCATTACGTAGGCTCTCTGATCATGGACCCCTCTCTCTGGGCCAGAAAAGGCTGGCGCTGGGCTGTAGTTACTGTACGTTGGGCTGGGCACGAAGCCTGAAAGGAAAGTTTCTTCCCCCTTCGCGCACTGGCAGGGTAGGGACGGGAGCTTGCGTAAATATAGAGGCGCTGTACTGGAGAATACGTTACGTTAATCATTGAATGCCAGGAATTTTCCGCCAAGGTAATCTGGCCAAGCTTGGGGTGGGCTGGCAGGCACCTTAGTTAGTTCATTTAGGCAATCCGACGCCATCATCAACATTTCCAATTTCTTGCTTGCAACCATTTTTTTTCCTCCTCCTATACTCTCTCTTAGTAGTCGATATCTACTAACCTACCTTAACGTCAACCATTCATATTCTCTACCTACCACCTGTACCCTAGATCGCGTACCTGGAACCTGGAAACACCAAGCATAAAGTACCCATAACCATCTTCCATCATGGTCGTCGATACCGCCTATTACGACACTCTGGGCGTCCAGCCCACGGCTACCGAGCTGGAGATCAAGAAGGCTTATCGCAAGATGGCTATTGTCCACCACCCAGGTTCGCTCTTGTGCCTCACTTCTACCGCTTCGTAGCATTTCGGAGAACTAAACATCTGTCACACCGCAGATAAGAATCCTAATGACCCTACTGCCCACGAAAAGTTCCAGGCCATCGGTGAAGCCTATCAAGTTCTGTCCGATTCCGATCTACGCGCAGCCTACGATAAGTTTGGAAAGGACTCTGCGAGACCGCAGGAGGGTTTCGCCGATCCAGCTGAATTCTTCAGCTCCATCTTTGGAGGTGAGGCCTTCGTGGACTGGATCGGTGAGATTAGCCTTATGAAGGATCTCACGGCAACCATGGACATCACGATGCAGGAGGAGGAAGAAGCTGCCGCTGCTGAAGCCGCTGCCGCCGCGCAAGTCGAGGAAGATTTCCCTGGAACTGAAGATGCCAAGAAGGAGAGCCTCAAGGAGCAAGAGCAGAAGGCAGAGGAGAAGGCTGCTGCCACTGCAGAGCACCAAGCAGGCCCACCACCGCCGCCTTACGCTGCCGCTTCTGTCAACGACGACAAGGAGACCAAGCCCGCTTCACCTGCCGCGCCCGCCGCTGGCCTCTCCGCCGATACCCCTCAACGAGCCGATGCCACATCACCTGCTCCCTCATCGAGCTCACGTAGCCGAACCCAGATCCCTCTTCGACCCGCACTGATGGACAAGTCTCACGAGGACCTTCTTGATGCAGAGGCGAACAAGGGTGAATTAACAGAGGAGGAGCTCAAGCACAAGGAGAAGAAGAAGGGTGGCCTGACCAAGGAGCAGCGAGAGCAGTTGGCAGCATACGAGAAGGAGCGCGCCAAGATTCGCCAGGAGCGTGTCGACACCCTCGCTCGGAAGCTCCTCGACAGACTTAGCGTGTGGACAGAGACAGACAAGGGTTCCGACGTCACCAAGGCATTCCAGGAGAAGATGCGTCTTGAGGTTGAGAACCTGAAGATGGAGTCTTTCGGAATTGATATCCTGCACGCGATCGGTCAAACCTACGTCTCCAAGGCCTCGAGCTTACTCCGCAGCCAGAAGTTCTTTGGTATCGGTGGTTTCTTCAGCAGACTCCGTGACAAGGGCACGCTCGTCAAGGAGACATGGAACACTATCAGCAGCGCTATTGATGCTCAACAGACCATGGAAGATATGGCTAAGATGGAGGAGAAGGGTGGCGAGGACTGGACTGATGAGAAGCGTGCTGAATACGAGAGACGTGTCACTGGCAAGATTCTCACTGCTGCATGGAGGGGCAGCAAATTTGAGATCCAGAGCGTTCTGCGAGACGTCTGCGACAGCATTCTGAACGACAAGAAGGTCCACCTCAACAAGCGACTCGAGCGCGCACAGGCTCTGGTTCTGATTGGTGATGTCTTTATCCGGGTATGTTTCAGGTCCTTTTTTGTCGGAACCACACTAACCTTATCTAGGCTGAGCGATCTCCTGAAGAGGAGGGCGACTATCTCGTCTTCGAGCAGCTTGTCGCTGAGGCCGCCATGAAGAAGGACAAGGAGGAAGACCACAAGAAGAAGAAGGACCGCAAGTCTTTCCACAGCAAGGACAAGGAACCCAAAGACAAGGAACACGCTACGACACCCTGAGCAGGAACGATGCTTCCTGGGGAGTCGGTAGATGGTAGAGAAAAGACTACATAGCAGGTTGAAGAAGACCTGCTTGTTTGAGGACCCTGAAAATATGGCAGATATCAACTTGATGGACTTGGTTTGGTGGTTTGCATGATGAACTGGTGATTGTTATAGATCGAGGATGACTGGCATTGATTTAGATATAATTTTCATGACACTATTCCCCCCTTTATGAGATTTGACGGCCGTTTGTTTCTTATCTCCAAATACGTTGCTTGTCCGAGAGTGTATGCACCTAGATCAAAGAACAGAGGCGAGATGATGAAGTTGAGTTGAAGATTGGTGGAGTTTCATCTCCTGATATCCTATATCCATTTCCTATTTCTGACAACTATCTAATTTTCCCTGTCGCATCCGATCTTGGAACTTGAGGTAGCCGTGTCGCGGGAAGCTTGGGAAGCAATTCCCGGGTCAGGTTCTCTTTTCTGCAATTTCCTCCAAATGATTCCATCTTATTGACTCGCCATGTTGGCGTGGAAACTTCCTCCGGGGTATCTGTTATACATAGTATGTATTCAAACGCAAACGAAAAAGAAAAGGCACAAATCTTGGCGACAAATGAAAACAAAAAAAGGCCCAAATCTCCGAAGGGCGTATGTATATGTAACGATTGTCCAGGCTGAATCTTTGTGGTGGTGCTCCTTTTGGGAGAGAGAAGATCGTTTGAGAGGTGGAATTGATGGTGCATCGTAGCCGCTGGGAAGCAAAACGCTGTTGAAAGAACCAAAAGGGACATAAAAATGATCGCTTGCTTGCCCAACGCCTTGTATGCATACACGTTATTTCCATTGACTTCGTAGATCTGATGATGATGATATTTTGTTGTGATGCCCTGAGGCTTGCCTGGTGTGTAGAGACGAAAAGAAGGAGAACAAAATTTGGTATGGTGAGTTGTATGTGGTACGACGTCCTGGTCGCTTTTGAGATGTGTCGAAGATTGAGAAAATGTGTCATTTTGTGACGAGGGAGGCTAGTTGCTGTCTGGTTGCAATTCGATGCCACTATCACGATCCTGGGAGCCCTTCTCCCAAGGCAGGGGAGCTTCAAGTGTCGCACTTCCGGGATCAGTTTCGAGATCGTCAACGCCAGTCAACGCATCGTCTTCGTCTTCGTCTTCGTCCCCGATCGCAGGAGCAAGTATATGGCCGCCAAATTCAACGTCGGTGACACGGACCTTGTACTCGAGTGCCTTTTGGCCCTCCTTGATAAGAACCTCAGTCCAGTTCAGGCATCGTTTGATACTTTGGTTAATTTTTTGACTATCGACCAGCAGCTCCCTGTGCTTGGTCAAATCGAGCTGCAGACGATCTTCATCTCGCTTCCGTCGGGACATGGCCTTTTCGATCGCTTTCTCGTCAGTAGGATCAAGAGGGTCAGAAGCCGAGACTGAGTCAGTCATTGACAAATCTGAGTCGTCGAGTGAGTCGTGTTCCTCGTCTGAGGGAGCTGCTGAGTTGTCCTCTTCGCTAAGGTCTGAAAGACTAATTGGTGCATCTGTGAGTGCTGCAGAGGTCACTCGGCTAGAAGCTGCTGAAGCAACAGCAGAGAGACGGCCTGATCTTGAAAGTCGTCGATACCTGCGTATCTCAGCCTGCTGTTTCCGTAGTTGCCTTTCCAGTGTCCGATTAATAGCTTCAAGGGAGGCGTTGGTGATTTCCAGATCCTGCACCTTTCGTTCTCTTCGGGCATTGGCGACCAGTTCGTTCACAGGCTCATGGCTGGACTTGGTAGGACTCTGCAAGTCGGGCTGGGATCCGTCTTCTCTCTTCGCTTCTCCTTCTCCCTCTTCCTCTTCCTCCTCATCGTCGAGATCTTCGGCAGCTTGAAGAATCGAAGCCATTGTCAAAGCTGGCTGAGCTGAGCCAGGGCTTGCAGGGGGTGAACCATATTCAAAAGGCCGTCGAGCCGGTGACATGGGCAACCTGGGTGAGTAAGAGTGATCAAAATTGGGAACACTACCAGCTCTTGCATGGCCTCTCTGCTTTTTTGGCGCTGCATCGATGCTAACTCGTCTCTTGGAAGAGGTGATAGACGCTGGGGGGGCTAGTGGAGGTGGAGAAGCTATCTGAGGCGGTGACGATATTTGCGGTCTGTTTCCAAGACCAGGCGCGCCAGTATTTTTAAGTATAGAAGGTGTAGGTTGAGCAATCTTGATAGGAGAATGTGGCCTTGGCGGTAGTGCGTGATTTGATTGTTCGTTTGTTGAACTGCTGGTGCTTGGACGTTTAGACTGGAGTCTTGTTGTGGATGAATTCGCTGAAGAGGGCTTAAGCTCGAGATCCGCGCCATTGGCATAAAAGAACTTTGAGGATGAAGGTTCGGGTGCGGTGCTGAGTGCCGGTGTAAATGGTGCAGAGACGGGAGGGCTGGTTGGCTTTTTATATTCAGCATTGGCTTTACTGGCATGGAAGTAGGATGCAGGCTTTTGTGAGCCCAACGAGGGACGACCGGTTGCTTGTGTTAAAGTCGGAGCTTCGCTGGCACGAAAGAATTTGGCGTCCAGGTCTGCCGGAGACTCAGCTCGTGACAGTGATTGCCTTCCTGAGGAGCCTAAAGAGGCTCGAGGATCCCATCCATCTCGATCTAAATTTGGTGTCCCATTGGGCGTTGAACTATTGCTATTGTTGCGGCCTTGTCGACTGCCGGAACGGGGAGTCACAGCATCGTCGCGCCCAGACGTGCCTGAACTCAATCCTTGAGTTGATCGTCGAACTAAAGGAGGTGCGCCTAATAAAGGGCCCTTTGCTGTCGAGGCAATCTTGGGCGTCAGGGGCGTTCGCCCGACTGTTTTTGCTGCTGCAGCACTGAGCTGCGGGGGCCTGTGTCTTGTGTCGCTTGGGGCCATTTTTAAGGTAGGAGGAGCGGAACTCGACGAGGTAGAACGGGTCGAGGGAATTCTAGCGGTTACTGAAAGAACATGTTGTTGATTTGTGTCGTGGAAGCCAAGGGATGGCGTTGTGCGAGTGCTGGAGGATATAGTGGTGCCAGCGGAGGAGAATCGGGGACGAGCCTGAGCCTTAGCCTGGGCTTGTGCCTGAGCTGGAGTAGGGGTCTTTGATCGAGTCTTTGGGAGAGGTTTAGAAGCGGTAACTAATTTGGTGTTTCCGGCAGAGGAAGCGGAGCGGCGAACATGAGGCTGAGAGACTGAAAGGCCTGGAGATGTAGGACGAGAAGATGACGAGTTGATGGTGTTTAGAGTGCGCATTCTGTCCACGAGTTGGGTTGTCGGAAGAGCCTCTGCTTGCTGGCTCAGGCTGAGATGAGTGGTAGCGGGACGGAGCGGTGAGCTCTCATTGGCTGTGTGCAGAGGCGGTAACGGGAAAGTTTAAAGGGACTTCAGTGGGCAACGCCCTGTAATGCCAGTGCTCAAGCGCGGTAATCACTAAAACGCTAGTGGTTTTTGGCTAATTTGGGGTCCAATCTCAATGTCGAAGTGACCACATCCAAAAGTAAACAAACAGTTTCGACGATGAGAGACAAGAGGCGGTGGGGTCGAGTGTTGGATAGATGAAGTGGCTTGACGATTCGAAGCGGGGGATGCCTTTCTTTTCTGCTTGGTAGCTGCAGGTGACAAGAAGTATCCAATTGAGTTGTTCACGGCGGGTATAGACGAGATAACAATCACCGTCCGTTGGGTCACGACATAAGGTAGGGAGCATCAGGAGTAATGAGTCAAGGAGAAAAGAGAGGCGAAAGGGAGAGCCTAGAAAAGAGAAGCACAAACACAAAAATACCTTAGACGAGAAATGCTAGGGATAATACGTACAATACCTACCAGAAACTAGCGGGATGAACGGATCGTGGTCATTCTGTCAAGGCAAGGCGAAGGACATGGCCAGGATGGGACCATCCCTGCTCCAGTGAGTGCGTGTCTTGCCTCTCTTCGAAATTGATCATGCTCATATGTTTACTTTTCCATGACATATAAATGGACATGTCATGCTATGGACTCGAGTTTCATATGTCTTATAATTGAGCAATCTGACTGGTTGCTGCCGTCACGAAACATACCTAAGCACCTGGCGGTCATGATCAGATATGATAAGATGCACAAATGTTTATTTACAAGTGTGCGTCCCTCTGACATCGACAGAACCCCAGTGAAACTCGCCTATAATTACAAGTATTGCAATATTTAGAACAGTCAATTCCCCTTTCTCCGTTCAATGGATCATTAAACATCCACCGCTTATTACATTTTATGCCAACTGAAATCACAGATCATGGAATGCCCCTTGCTCCTCGCTATTCATCCCAACCTGTTCCAAATCCCCTGTCCCTGCAAAATACACGGGTTCCAGCTTTTCTCCGTCGATCACTGTGCTCCGTCCCCGGGGCGGAAGAAGACTTCTAATAATATCCGTAAATCAAGGTAATAAAAATATTAAATCTAAGATCCTGTAAACCTATATTAAATTATACTAAATT
>JABSSZ010000018.1:0-138333 GCA_013755755.1 Fusarium sp. NRRL 25184 | reverse complement strand
ATTGAATACATCATAGGCCAGATGGGGGCGTTGGAAGCTGTACTTGGCAACCGAAGATTGCGGAATGTTTTTTTTTTTAGATATATCCAGACTACCCTTCTATTGCTGATGATAATCTTTAGTGACTTGGTGTACTAGTCCCAATTTATCGACATACGACAAGTATTTACTTATAATTTTATAACGGCAAAGGAAGTTTACTATGACTTTCTAAAATGAAGTCATAAAGCCACAGGCAAATACCTAACGCATGTCGACAAATTGGGACCAGTACACCGAGTCACTGAGAATGATTATCATTGACTGTGAACAAAAGAATGTATACTCTGGATACATTTGATATCGATGTCATTGAGTCTCGTTGGAGGATCGGTAAGCAGCTATGGCATACATTTCTTCACAGTCCTTGACTAGAAAGCTAACGGACATCTCAGGTTACGTACTTGGTGACTACCCAGGCCGGATGACCGTTGTTGATGAGGACTACGTAGCGGCGCATCTGTGAGCTCCCCTACTTGCTATCTGGGTCATTCACCTCTAAGGCTTCAACCCCAAAAATTCATCGTCAAACAAGCCAAGAACCCTCCAATCCATCAAAATGCGATACCTCTTTTCTCTTTCTCTTTCTCAAGTATTGCGTTTGATGGATTGGACGGTTTTTGGCTTGTTTGATGATGGATTTTTGGAGTTGGAGCCTTGGTGGTGATCGCCTTGAGAGGGTAAAGATGGAGAGGGCATTCGGGCTGCCAAGGATGAGGAAAACAGTAAGTAACCATTCACTCTGTCTGCTCCCGAACGTCCTGGCTTACCATCTTTGCAGACTTCTTTATGCTCGTGGATTGAGGCCACTTGTTTGATTGGATCTTAAGGTTTGAGGCATCAGCTGTGTGACCTGCTGAGACTTAACATTAAGGTTATTGTGTTCTTTGGCGTAGTGTATGACGCCTTATATTGTGTTATGTAACAATCGCCTTACCTTGTTGTCTTGCTTTACGACCTTGGGCATCGCGTTGCGCGTTGCTGCATAGGCATCTTGACTTTACAATAAAACAGTATACACCAACCACTGCCTGCATTGCGTCCGTCGTGACATGTCAACTTGAATGGTTTGCTCATTCATGTTCCTCAGTGAGTCAGAAGGCGGGGCTGCTGCCTGAGGTTTAGCGCCCTGTCAAACTCAAATTTCCAGGCTTAAGTCTCAGTGGCCAGCTGCTGTAATGTGACCCAATTATAAAGCCCGCACTGATCATCTTTGCCCTGCGCTTCTTTTATCTCTTTTCTGCACGGCGACATACGTTACCCTCCACCTCAGTATCGCGCAAGGGCTACTCTTCAATTGCTTGTTTTCTTTCTCACTGGTACAGTTGCCCCGTATCAAGCAAGGCCCTGCCATATCGCTGTCTATTCACTCCACTAACGCCCTCTTTTGCACGACAATGACCCCCCAAAACCCCTGCCCCTCTTCCGCTGACTTGTTTCGAATCCCTCCCTCTACCATGTCTTCGTCACCCTTCTTGAGTCTCCCCCTCGAGCTTCGACGCATGATCTACAACTACTACTACACCACTGCCGATGGCTATAAGCTCCAGCCAATTTCCCGAAAGCTCGCCTCCGCCAGTGGCGAACCACTTAACCTTGCCTTAATGTACACCTGCCAATTGATTGCGTACGAAACCAAAGACCTGCCTCTATTATACAATGATATCTCTATCTCTACAGTCTATGATCCCGAATTCCGTCCATGGGCTGGCCGCTTCGACTATATTCTCTACGCCCAACTTCAGCAACAAGTCAACCTCGTTCTTCGTTTGGGTGACCATTTTCTCACTGAACAAATTTGGGTTCGCATTGAACAAAGCTTTCCCTGGTTCACGCCGCACCTCAGAGATGCTCTAAACCAACGCCGACGCGGAGAAGATCAATTCGATATGAGAAATATCGAAAGTTGGCTTTTCGCCGATTCCTTCACATATTCTGTCAGCCCTTTTCGGTGGTGGGCTTCTGGAATATCCGCGCTTTGTGAGGCCCTCGAATTCACCTTGCGTGAGCTTGCCCAGAGAGCAACCAGGGACTTTGATAGGGCTGTCAACGAAGCACTTCCAGATTGGGAATACAGCGGTAGCGGCCGGCTCTTGGACTTCCTCGACCAGTGCTTCAAACCTTGGGATGTACCTGACGCTGATACCCTTGCAAAAATGGGGCGTAAGTTTAAGGATCATCGTCTTTGGTCTACTGTCCAATCCTGGGAGCCCAACGAACGCCAGACCCAAGAATATCGTTCGAAGTTCCGCATCTCTGCAGCTTCTGCAGCTATATGTTGGCTCAGCCAGCTTCCGGCCAATAAACGAATGTGCGTTCGTAATGTGGCCATCATTGAAGATTACCCAGCTGTAGGTCGCCAAGAATGCCACGCTGTAGGCCTTGTCCCTTTCTGCAAAGAGAACCGACAACTGCGGATCAGCCATCAGGTCAGTATGCTGAATGTCATTTTCTCTCGGGCGCTGCTCAGCCGCACCGATAGTTTTGTAGATTTGGAAAGAAATGCAAGCCATGAAATAGGAGAAGAGGCTTTTGACCGGGCAAGCTCTGCATCATTCTCTTGTATAGCAGAATGGTTAGCAGAGATTATTTCTCTACCTAAGGCCGGAATGCCTGATGGCTCCTACACGTTTACTCTAGATGGTAAGCCTATCGACTATCTCTGCTCGGAGATCTTCCAACAGGTCGTCCTTCGCAGAGAGGCCATGCGGCAGGCTATAGAGCGTTCACTACCATCACTAGCTCAAGATGATCGGTTGTATTTTGGTCTTCAGTTGCATCGAGGGCATGGTAATGTATTTGCTCAACTCACTGATAACAACTACTTCATAAAAGCCAACTTCAATCCTGGCCAGCTTTGGGACGCAGACAAGATGCTAGCTGAGTTGCAACGGGTTGGAGTTTGGCACTTCGTTGGATTATATAAATCTGATAAAATCCTGATCGAGTTTCCTCGACCACCGTCGACCAATATTTTACCGAGGTTAGGAGCACTGGTAATGGAAAATTACGAAACCAGACCTTTCATTCAGGGTCAAAACACTCAAAAAGCAACCGGCGCGACAGGAGACAATATTGACCATACACGCCACGGGTAGAGGAAGCGGGTACAGAGTCAAGCGTATAGACTTGTGCTCCTCACCACTAAACATGGTGTGACACATTCTGTGTAAAGGCTGCTGCGTTTCTCGGGGAAGGTCAGCTAGATGCGTCGAATGCCATTTCGACTTGGTCTACAACAAGGTAGGCAGTCCAGGCAACAGTATGTAATTTAGTTCTCAGATTAGTTATCGCTGGTAATGTATAATTGAATGTCTGTCACCCAGACAGTCCCTGTACAAGACGTGGACTTGACCTTTAACGTTAAACCTCAGACAAGCCTGTAGATGCAAAACAAGGTATGAAGAGATCTTTTACAGTTGATGATGTCATGACCCTCCTGATCCAACAGGATTCGGGATGTCCACTGAAGAAGAAGAACTTCCCTAATCGATCGTACCTGAACAGCGCTTCCGTATGTTATCTGGAGTTTCAATAGGCCGAGAGATGACTCCTCTTACTCGCCAGACATGGTGTTAGGAGATCATTTACTTGAACTGTTTATACACATCAGTTTCAGTGATATAATTGAATCACGGTAAAATTACAGTAAGACTGCCGAGTTGTCAAGTAATAGTCGTTGCGGGCTAAACAGTTCTATCATTTGGACCGTTTTCGCTCTTAGTCGGCTGCGCAAAAGTAATAAAGACACCAAATGTACTCGTTCGTCCAGATGACTCAAAATATTACCAGGCCGTTTGTCATCTGATCCAGGCATTCTTGATTCAAGGATGCTATGGCTTTACTTTCCCCCATCCTCCTACATTTACGTGTCAAACCCCCAGCCGATCTGGTCACTCGACGCCCCAGCAATCCGCATCAGACTCCTTGCACCGCTGACAGCATTGAATCGTCCGCCCTGGAAAGCAGCAGCGGCGACTCCCAGAGCAGCTCTCGTATCAACACCCTCGTTTCTCGTGTTCGCATCTCCCCTCTCTAGAACCTGGTTCAAAAACGCATCACCCGCCAAGCCCTGATATCGGTCCAGACAAAGCTGTTTGATGGCAGGTCCATACAAGTCCACCCATTGCTGCTCGCTAACAGTGGTATAACTCTTCTGGCCGTTTGCGTCGGTCCGAGAAAATGGCCATTCGGCGCTGACGACATGGTATCGCTTTGTGATGAAGAAGAGGATTGGCCATGAGAAGATCCACAGGAACGTAAGGTAGAAGATCCAGCAGATCCAAGTCGTCAGGCGCCACGTGTTCAGGCGGTTGGACGAGTAGATGTCGACTGCTCGGTCGGCAACAGGGAATTCGATGGTGAGATTGCCTTTGTAGTTGGAACTTCGGACCCAATTTGTCAGACTATCGCGGAAGACGGTCTCATCCATGCCAGTGACTGTTCTAGTCAAACGGAACCTGAAACTCGTTAGAAAGGACCTCGAACCCGGGAGGTGAAACATACACTTTGGTGCCGGCTGCTTTAGCACAATAACGATGACACCATTCCTTCAAGGTCGGCTTCGCATGGCCAACCTCGATATCACCTTTCACGCCGTCCTGGCGCTTCTTCAACACCGTGCCGCGATATGTCTTCTCACCACTCTCAATCGTCTTCAGCGTCGAGTAGCCAATAGCGCCCGTGATGAAATTGGGATACAGATAATTCTGCAGATTCACCATGATCCGGAAATCGGTGACCTCCTCACGCTTGCTCTTGCCGTCGCTGTCGCGCTTGGTTTCCTTGTGAGTTCCCGTTATGTTGATATACGGCGAAGGAGGAAACCTTGCCATGGTTCTGATCCATTTCTCGAGAAATACTGGATCAGCGTCGGAGCGTGGATCTTGCACGGCGTTCACTTCGTTACCGATACGAGTGCGCTTTTGACCGATGCGGTTAGAGGCAAAGGCTATGTGAGACTCGGGCCGGGTAACGCCTGTTTGAAGGAGTTCTTCTTCAATATCGGTGCTGTCGTTAGCAGACGTCACCGGCGTGCTTGACCCTAGAGTCGGTGTATCGTGGTATGCAGGCGGCGGTGCTTCATCGCCGTTGAGAACATCGTCCTCGACATGGGCGTATGAGGGTTCCCCCGCTGTTGTATGTAGTGACACGGCATCAGGGTCATCCTGATAAGGCTTTGGTGAAGGAGGATTACCCATTGTGGCGAGGATGAGACAAGTACAAGAATGCCGTGAGGATTACGACCAATTTGATGAGTATTTTAAGTCCAGCTTCAGCTTAGGCAGCAACCTGGTTGTGTTGAAAGAGGAATTAACTTGATCTCACGCGTTCACGGCGCGGGTTTTGTCAGATTTCATGCCCCAACACGGATGGAGTAACCGCCGAGCCGGCGATCTCCAATTTGGGAATAGCGGCCATTTTCATCTTCTGGCGCCTAACAAACAGGGTGTCATGAAATAGCATTATTGTTGACCGATCACCTAAATAATGCTGAATCTAAAGATGACATTCGTATCACAATTGATCCATGTGATAGGTTTCAGTGACACCATCTATCGACTCATTTGGATTGTTCATCCGTGATCAGGGCTCTTTCAGAACATTATCTCACACTGTACGAACAGAAAGTTCCCAGAAATGAACATCACAGCATAATTTTGTTGGTCTACCTATGAGTGCCATTTACTGCCATTGTTCACTCTTGGGTGTAAGGAAAGTTCAAGAAACCAAAATGCGGTTTGCAGGACAGTCGTAGCATTCGCCTGTTCAGTGGTCCTGTTCTGCTGGAACTCATGACGGGCCATTCGCTTTGGGTGACAAACGAAGTAGTAGTCCTGCTCCACGATACGCTCCTAGGTATAAAGGCATAGCTTCTCCCTAGATAACAAATATTCCTCTCATTCTCATTAAGGTCTCGCAATTCGAAAGGTAAGTTCCAATTACTCCTGATACTAACTCCAACAGGTCATCCTTCTATCAGAACTTTCAAACCCCAGAGGAACAATTACCCTCAGAAAGTAATGTCTTCAGGCGTCCGCTTCACTTCCCTCCCCGAGCCCTCAGAGGTCGGCCAAATATGGCAAGATCTCGAAGTGCTCATCGCCTCACTCAAGTCTCGACTCGAGCGTCGAGAACAGACATATTCTGAACTCGCTGTTGAAGTTGTCGAAAAGCTTGAATCTGGGATTCACGGCGAAGAGCGCCAGGCTCAGCTTTGCAAGCTTCGTGAGTCCTGGAAACATATCCAGACACTGGAGCGTGATCTGCGATTTTATTTAAAGCAGCAGAGAAAACTGGCTGAGAGTTCGATGTCAAGAGTTGCTGAGCAGCTTGGGACCCTGAATGTTGAGTCGATGGCTCGGGCTATTCAGGCGAGTGAGATGAGTCAGGCGTGCTATGAGGCACCCGTCAAGCCGGTATTTGAGACAATCACTGAGTCGCCGCTTGAGTATGCCTCAGACTCTTGGAAGTGAGTATAAGAAACTCATAGTCAAACAAAGTCATTGGACATCAATCTAAACAGCCCGGAATTTTAAAATGTGAAATGAGGTTAGATATGAGTATTTCCAATTGCTGTTTCTCCATCTAGCGACACAGTCATAACCTAACCCAGAACTCTATACACAGGATACTCATCCCCGACATTGACCGGCAGAATGTTGAATGTAGCATATGAATCGATATTCTCTGGCTCAAGAACAGTAAACGCGTACCCTGCAGCAGCTTGCCTCGTCGGAACCCAAAAGCTCCCCGCAGGCATCATAATCTCCTTCTTCACAATCTCAGTAGTGACCTTGTTCAGCACAGTTCCCTGATAAACAGTACTAGCCAACTCAATGCTCGTAACGTTGTAGGCTTCAACCTCACCACGGAACTCAGAGCGAATATTCTCAACGGTAACGCCGTTGAGGCGAAGACGATCGGCTGCTTCTTTCCATGCTTGCGGGAAGATGTAGGCTTCGGGACGAGAGCGGGTAAGATTGGATTTAACAGGTGTTGAGCTGAGGAATTGTACGGGGATTTCGACGAGTTTGCCCGTTGGGAGGTCGATGAAGTCCCAGGTGCGGTTGGTGGGCTGGAAGGAATCTGTGACCACGACTTCGTCTACGCCATCAATGAACTTTTGGCGAGCGCCTTCGACTACTTTGTACACTTCTTCAGCTTTATCAGCGGCTGTTTGGACAATGGCTTCAATCATTGTAAGTCCTGAAGCAACGCGGCGCTGGAAATGCTGGCTTCCAAGACCGATGCCTCGAGTTTCCGTGAGGAAGACCATGACTTGAGTAACCGCCAACGAAACATCACCCGCTCGCGCCTGTGTATCAAGCTGAGTAAACACCAGAGGTTCCTCTCTAGCGTTTCCAGTGATATAAGGACTCCAGCGCAGTTTCAGCTTATCCATAGCACCAGCAATTCTGGGCACGAAAACCTCCTCAGAGTATTCTCGGATATCCTTGTGAATATTCAAATTCTTCATGGGATCAAATTGGCCATCGACAGCTTGTGCCCACTGATCTTTGAGGCCATAAGCGCGATTGGCGCTGTATTCATGAGCGTCTACCATGACATGAGGAGAGAAGTCGACAATTAGCGCCTTGACCTCACGCGTTTGCTGACTTGCGAAGCGAATGTGATCTCTGTTGGGATCGTATCCTGTTGCCAGAAACCGCTGGAAGTAAGCGACGCCATCAGGATTATACCGGGGCAGGATCAGGATGTCCATTTTCTCGAGGATTGAGGCCGCCCAAGTCGAGTTGGCGTCGAACTTGCCGAGCAGCGCCAGGAGGGCTTGGTCGCCGCCGGGTTCATTCCCGTGAACGCCGCCTTGAAGGTAGACGCGGAGCTTCTCGGATGAAGATGAGTTGGCTCTGATGTCGGGCTGGGATGAGGTGGAGAGGAAGACATAAGGAATCGAGCGCCCTTCGTCGGATTTGAAGGATGGGTTATTGTACGTCAACCAATCATTGCGGGATGCAAGGCTCTCGAGGAAGTAGTCTACGGATGTCAGTGGATAGAACTAGTAGATGTGTCGAAAACATACTCAAAGTCGCGTCGCTTGTTGGTCCGCTGGTGCCATTGTCGAACCCGGCGGCGATGCTCTTAGGATCAAGAAAAGCAGGTGACTGTAGATCGATCTGCTCGACCTCAGGAAAGTTCTTGGCAGCTTCTTCACCGTCTTTCGTAAGGGCAACTTGGTTATCGTTATACCGAACTGCGGCGGCCAGGCCAGCGCACAAAAGCCCAATGAAAGCAGTGCGAAGCGTCATTTTTCCAGTGTGCCTACAAAGTTCAACAACAAAGAAGACGCATTGCAACCCCATCATGCGGGCATTTCATCTTTTAAACCTCGCCAAACAACCTTCCTAGTCCGTGAGGATCATCATACATCGGGAGCATAATGACCGAACTTCCCCGCTGATCCGCATAGCTTATCAGTAGCAAGGTTAGCCGATGATAAGCTTAAACCGTTTATAGTAGGTAGCTATGAGAATTAGCTCACTTAGCTCCGACTATGTTGCATTCAGCAGCGGGGAATGGATCTGCCAAGGCTTGGTGGATGAGAAATTGTTCACTGGTCTCTGGAAAGCAGGTTTACGCGTGGGCTAATGCTCGGTGCTTGATTTGTTGGCCGGAGAGGTGCCAGCAATCAGGAGATAAGATAAGATATAGATAAGAAAAAGTCCAGAGCTGTGGCCGTAGTGGGGAAAATGCTGAGACTGTAGGGTAATGCAAAGTTGAATAGCGGACTTGTAATGCTAGTCTGTAAGAGAATGTTATGACTTTTTTCTTCTGAAAAGTAACTTCAAGTATAGCAACAATGATATTGCAAGTATCTACACAGGCTGTTGAGAGAAGAGACGGCGCATCTGGTCTAAATTACAAGATCATCTTCAAATCTCATAGTACAAAACAGATTTTCTCATTCAGGCCATCAAATCCGTACGGCCGAAGCTTGACGATGATATCGCTTGGAAGAAAACCAGCTATTCACTGTTTTCCTTTATGAATACTGTTAGTAAGGGAGTCAGTCACCAGGAGTAGGTTAAAAAACTCACGCATCTGAAAGACGCAATGTAGTCCGGTTTCCCCCCATTAGTCAAACTCATTTCCAACGTAGTCGCACATTGGCCAGGCTCCTTATAAATATTAAGCTCTCTGCAATCCGCATAAGGATAGAATGTACAGTAGGAGTTTGTGTTCAGCTTTGGTTTTGCCGATTGAGCTTTGAACAAGCCCTTGCAGCCTTTTCTGTTACGTCCACCTTCGACGAAGTGGACGCAGTCTACGCCGTCCATGCTAGCGCCGAATGTGTTGCAGTCGAATTTGTCGCCTTCGAGAATCTGGTACTCTGTTTCGCCGTCGACTTTGCATCGGTCTGTGTTATCGTAGAATGTCACTGGAGGAAGTAAGTTGGAGGAGATGGTGAAAGGATAAGTGAGGACTTACCGTACCATGCTGTTACCGGCGACACAGCAGCAAGAGTGACGATGCTTGCGATTGAGAGCTTCATTGTTGGCAAAAATGGTGCGTGTGAATGAGAAGAGGCGTTGAAGTGACAAGCTAGTAGAATAGGAGTGGAAACAAGGAGCCTTTATATCTGATCCGCCGACATGAAAACAACGGCACAGTGCATCTACTGATCTTGCGTCATCTTGGTTTAATTATCTATCGAGTTGCAAGACTTATGTCGTCATGATCACTTTCATATCACAAATATTGTGTTTAGCTAAAGCTGAAGGATAGGACCCTCGAAGCTGAGAAACAGGACAAGGCGCTGATCACGTATATTTGTCTCAAACAGGCAGTTCCACTTGGGGGCCAAAGTGTAAACTTTATCAGATGATTGTTGATCCTCAATAGGCATTGCTCGGAAGATTGAAACAGTGGAACAAAGGATGATGATCCGCCCGTGGGGCTGATCCGAGCTGAGCTGGGTGACCCAAGCCAGGAGAGAATCGTTGTAATTGCTGTTTGGACTGTGTAGGGAATTGCCGCATGACAAGGATGGTTACGTAAAGCTCCATGTAAGTATCTGACTGTTGAGCGACCTCCCGCTTCTGATGTAAAAGAGCTGTGCGCTGAAGAAAATCTCAGTCGATCATATTGATACATGAGTCATGATCATGAAGTTCACACTATCGTGGACCCGGAACAATCGAAGTAGGTTTGCGAATGTAACAAGTGTTAATAAAACTAAAGAACTAACCACTGATGTTTAACAAGGTAGGTATGTGATAAAGAGAAGAGTTGGCATTATGAAGAAAATATTTAGATTGTTAGGTAAAGAGAAAAGTTTGAATAGTCCATGGTCTGGATTATAGAGCGGAAGATAAAGACGTCTGACATAATCAGAATCTCAGACAACGTGGCCGAGTGGTTAAGGCGATGCCCTGCTATCTCTTCAGAGACATCATAGGCATTGTGTTCGCACGCGTAGGTTCGAATCCTGCCGTTGTCGATCTGTTTTTTGTTTTGCATCAATAACTTCATGTATTTTTTGCCAAAATGTCAATTTTTGATTGATGCGAAAGTTGCTGACATTTTGTTTTGGCAGCTTGATTTAGTGCTATGATTAAAAGCGCTGATGGAAAGTCCTACCTAAGACCGGAAGAACCATGATGTATGTATGTGACTCAGGGGCAACACGATTGACTACAATGATTCAGTTAGACTTGACACCTTACCCGTCTCTTTCTGTAACAGGATCGTGATCCAATGACCAACAGTAACTAACGCAGACCCAGAGCTTCTGTCCCAGTTAATTAACTGTTCACTCTGCTAGCAGCCTTGCTCTACCAAGTTCACGGTGCGCATCAACAGCAAAGCCTGCTCAATCGCCACTCATTCACCTGCGACCATTCCACGGCAATCTAATTAACTTTGAAAAACTGCCCGATGCCAACAATGGTTAACGAACCCCCCAACTTCGAACACAAGATGGTGGATTGCAATCTGGCTAACCTAGAGTATCGCGTAGGTCCCGTGAGGCGCATCTGAGCTACAATTTAGCTGGCATGCTTCAACAAATCCCATTCCGGGCGAATGGTTTAGTGGTATAATACTCCCTTAGCATGATTCAGTGTTCTGAAGAAATCTGGGAGTGGTCCAGGGTTCGATTCCCTGTTCGTCCAAATTAGGCGGTTAAATTCCGCTATTATCCTCTCTTTTTGCACTTTCACCATATAACTCCCCATTGCCAAATCCTGTTATACAGGCAGAGTGAATTCTTTTTATTAAGTAGAGTCAAGACTGTTTATTTATCTTATGACCAAGGAACTGTGGCACCTTTTTGGTGCGATTCCCTCGCAAGTTCAATGACCCTCAACCCGTCGCGCGATTGCGTCGGCTTCACTTCCAGCTCCGCCTTGCCATTAATCGCATCGGCGACATTCTCATACAACCCCATCCATCGACCTGCAAAACTTGGATATCGACCAGTATACTTCTTGATATCGGGGTCGTACTTCTGAACCTTGCCGTCGAACTCTTCGTATGTGGTGAGAATACCCCGCAATTCATCAGACTCAACGCCGAAACCTTCATCAAGTGGCTTGAGACCAGCAGCGATACCGTCCTCTGTTGCGCAAAGGCTGTGCTTCTGGAACTAGAAAATGTCAATCAAACACCGAGATAAAACTGATTTGGTTTCTCACCTTTATGAAAGAACCCTTTGTTCCTCGAACGAGCTGCTTTAGTTGCTGTGCCATCGGCGTTGTTACAGCTGTCTTGACAGTAACGAGCAGATCTTTCTGCGCACCATCATACTGTAAAATAATCGTAAAGGAGTCTTCGACTTCGCTTTCGGCGTCACGTTGGACGCGGAAGAACCCCGTCACAGACTTGGGGCGGCCAAAGAGAACAAGCGCCTGGTCGATGCTGTGCGTACCTAGAGTACTGTAAGCGATAAGACCGGAGAGAAATTGTCACAGAAGGCTTACCGAGACCAAAGGCCATCCCAGAGCCTGGGGTGTACTTGGCTCCCATTTGAGACATCCACGGTGGTGATTCAAAGTCATAGTGCAATTCAGCTTCTTTGATGTCGCCCAGTGCACCTTTGTTGATGAGATGGCGTAGGGTCTGAAAGTCTGCGTCCTATCACAAGATTAGCATCCGATCCAGTAGTCAGACGCAAAGCACTTACCCATCGTCTGTTTTGAAAACAAGTAAGAATAAGGCCCTTCTCCTCCCCAAGCCTGATCACCCTATCAGCTTCTTCAGCCGATACAGCGAATGGCTTATCGACAATCACTAAACCCAGATTAACATGACCCCATCTCATCGCTGAACATGCATCCCAGCAAAAGTCCACTCACCATGCTTTCCCGCCTCAAGAGCCTTCTCAGCAAAAGAGGCATGGGTATCATGATGTGTAGCGACAACTACAAACTGGATATCTTTATCGGCGAAGAACTTATCGGCCGTGCGATAATGCCTGATATGCGGAAAGTCAACGGTGCAGTGCGAGCCCGTCTCAGTGGACGATGGATCGGCTGGTGCTTCTTTTCTCTGAAGAATAGCAATGACTTCATAGTCTGGAATAGAAGTGATAAATGGCAAGTGAAAGCTCTTAGCCGAGTTGCCGTAACCTACAACACCAACTTTGATAGGTGCCATGACTGGGACGCTGTTCACCGGGTTGAGAACTCAACCTCATTTAATCAGAGATCTACGACACTTTTTTATCTGATCGATCGCTGTGAGCTTTTATCTAACGTTGACTGACAAATCAACTTCTCATTTTACCGCATCTTGATATTCACCCGGCTGTAGCGTCATTGACCGTTGTCCCCGCATTGGTTTTATCCTTGGTGGATCGTAGACGGTATTGTCATGACATAACCCCGCTCGTCGGGGAGTATCGGTGATAGATCCGCTACTCCGCGCGAGACCAAAGAGCGGCATAAAAACGTTAAGGAAGTCTCAGGTATATGATAAGGATAAGTAAGCTAACATGCTCTGGAATTGGATGAATAGTTAGATAAGACTGTCTGACGTCATAATCGTTCCAAGGCTTTGAGTATCAAGCTGCCGCGCTTCGGTGACCACTATCCCGAATCTTACAGTATTTGCGGGTCCGACAAATCTACCTATATTGACCACTACTTCGTATCGCGCATTTCTGAGACTCTGATTACCTTGAGGAATTTGAACATCAACCTTCAAAATGACCAGCTCAGCAGAATTTCTACCTCACCTGCGATGGGGCATCCTAGGTACGCTTTCCCATTCTTTCACCGTCCAGAGCTAATCGTACGTTCAGGCACAGGATGGGTCTCGTCAATGTTTCTCCGCGACCTTCTCACCACCCGTCCCGACGCCAAAGCAAAACACACCATCACAGCCATCGGCTCCTCTTCCATCGAGAAAGGCACTTCTTTCGTTGAGAAGCTATGGGAAAAAGCACCCGATAAGCCCAAGCCCCAAGTCTACGCGGATTATCAGGGTGTTTACGATGATCCAAATGTGGATATTGTATACATCGGAACGCCGCACTCACTGCATAGAAAGAACTGTCTCGATGCTATCGCAGCGGGTAAACATATTCTATGTGAGAAGCCTTTTACGATTAATGCGAAAGAGGCGAAGGATATCGTAGATGCAGGGAGGAAGAAGGGTGTTTTTGTCATGGAAGGTTTGTTCAGCCCCTCATCTGTTTGACTACATGCTAACCTTGGTTAGCTGCTTGGGTGAGATTTTGTTCACTTTTTGAGGCGTTGCATGAGGAGATTATCGTCAAGAAGTCAATCGGCGAAGTGCAGCGACTTTCCATTGATTTTGGAAACAAGTTTGATCTAAGCAGCTTGCCTGCTAATCATCGGCTCAAAGACCCGGCGCTTGGAGGCGGTGCTCTACTAGACATTGGCTTTTATACACTGACGTTTGCTTCGATCATTCTTGGTGATTGGGCGGTTGGAAAAGATCATCCGAAACCGATCAAGGTTATGTCGTCTCTTGATATTGTGGATGGTATCGACACGGCGAATACGGTTGTTCTCGAATACCCCACCGCCAACGGAGGTGTCAAAACAGGAATCTGCACATCAAGCTTCCGATATCGAGGCGCCGATGAATTTGGCTACATCCAGGGTACGAACGGAAGTATCACTCTGTTTGGTCCCGCAGTCAGTGTCCCCGGTGGATTCCGCGTCACTGAAGGAGAGCGCCCGGATCCTCCTGCGGCCGATACCAGAACGACGCGCGTGTTCAACGTGGAGCGCCACGAGGGAACGTTGGGATTCTACTGGGAAGCCGACGCTGTTGCACGGGATATTGCTGCGGGAAAGACGGAGAGTGATGTTGTTCCGTTGGATGAGACGATTCGATTGATGGAGTTGATGGATGAGATTAGAGTTGCGAATGGGCTGAGGTATCCGCAGGATGAGAATTAGGGACGTCTCGTGACATGAACTAGAGGCAATGAATCAGAGCAGAATTCAGTCACTGACAGTCGAGACAAACAAAATTGCACCCAATTACAAAAGGATGCAAGCAGACGATAGCGACGTAGACAACACAATCAAACGAGGGGATGGACAATCATTTTCCACATTCTCATCCATTCATTGACCTCATGCGACCACAAACGGGACCAAACAACCTCAGTACATCAGAGTTTTCGCTTTGGTTGTGACAAACCGACATTAATTGAGTTTGTTCAAACAAACGCGATGCACTGTCGCAAACATGGAGTTTGGTCTGAGTCAGTCGCCGAAAGCAACTGCCCATCGCAAATTCGTTATCTCGTCCATAATTCCTTCCATTTATAATTTTTCTCTCCTCCATCACCTCTTCGTTCTAGCGCACACCAAAGAATTTCCTCTTCAAACTGGTTGATCTCTTCTATTTTCGTTCTGCATCTTGCCCTACGATGCCGGCCTCAGGATCCGGAACCTCACTTATCGCCGACGTTTATTTGGAAGACTGCAATCTCGGATTCACACCGCGATGGGAGTTTCAGCCTGATCTTGACAAGATGAGAATGACAATCCAAGCGCTTTTCCACACCGAAAACGTACGCATCAAGCATTTCGCCGAGGGCTGCTTCAACAAGCTTTACGAAGTGCAAGTCAACGATCAAGCACCGCTGTTGCTGCGCGTCGCGCTTCCTGTCGATCCGCGAAACAAGACTATGAGCGAAGTTGCCACGATCCAATGGGTCTCGGCCGTTACAGACCTTCCGATCCCGAAAGTCATTCACTACGATGCGTCGCGCGATTCTCCCATTACGTATGAATGGATCCTGATGAGCAAGCTTCCAGGCGAACGGTTGGAGGTCACATGGCGGCGCCTCAATCTTCTCCAAAAGACCAACACCGTTCGCCAGATCGCATCTTTCATATCGTCTCTCCTTAGTGACAAATTCGTGACCATTGGAAATATCTATCCTCCCGTATATGTTAGCGAACTGCCAAGGCCCGGCCCAATTGTGTCTACTTGCTTCTTCTACGGCCTCATCAACAAATCCGACATTAACCGAGGACCGTTTCGGAACAGCAGTGACTGGTTTGCAGCGCGACTCGAGGCGACCAGAAGAGATGCGACAGCGACGATGGCAAAGTGGTGTGGAAAGGGAAACCTTGACTGTGATGCGGTCAAGGAGATTGATGATGCTGCTCGAACATTTGGCATCGCCGAGAGATTGCTGCATCTGATCCGGCGCATCTTTCCGTTTCATGCTGAAGTCGAGACCACAGTTCTTTACCACGACGACTTACATGGGAACAACATTCTTGTCGACGATGCAGGGAATATCACAGGCATTGTTGACTGGGAGTGCGTATCTATCGTGCCCCTCTGGAAAGCCTGTGGCATCCCCCAATTCCTCTTTGAACAGCCACAATGGACTGAACCTGATCGCAGACGATACCGCCATGACTCGAACGGCGATATTTCTGAACTATACTACAAGCATTTACACCAATACGAAACCACACGATTGCGAGAGGTGTTCCTAGGAGAAATGGAGCGACTCGACCCGCGATGGATGGACATTCACAAAAAGACGCAATTAATCCGAGACTTTGACTTTGCAGTGCAGTTTTGCGACGATATTGCCGTTTTGAAGCACATCGTCAAGTGGGCTGAGGCTGTGGAGGCTGGTGGTGATGTCCCGAGGATGTGGGACCTGGCATGGGCGAATGCGTTCAAGTGGTATTGAATATCCGTTCTTGATCCGACCAGCAAATGTGCTAGCGTCAGTCAGCAGATTGGTGATACGGGAACTCTAGACAGATCTTGTTTGTGTATATTAATTGAAATGACATCGATACTGACCACGACTGCGAAGTCTGGGATAGCCGAGGAATTGCCGCGTGACGTCTTGCCTTTAATGCCATTTCAAGCGACCGTTCGCACGATAACCTTTTGCGCACTAATCTTATTAGTAAAGGTTAGCCACTGATGACTGGGCTGAAACCGTTCGATCGAGATACAGACGTGCGACCGCCATTCTCACGTAAGAAGTCTCGGACGCTGGGTCGCAGCATCTCACCAACCTGAGTAAGCCGCCTCCGATATCGAGCACAGAACCATAAGTTCCCAACGTCCACTGCTCAGAGAGTCGTTATCAGGCATATCCCGCGCGCCGGTATTGACCGAAACCCAACAAGCACCGTTTTCCTGAATAGCCTATCTTGACCCGTGACCCCTCGTATTCGTCATGCTCAGCCTCAGTTTCTAAGCCGTAAGCAACGGAGTGATTGGACCAGCTTCCGCTCTCATCCAATTGGTCTACTTCAAGCCTGACTGTGTCCAAGAAGCACCTCTGGGCGGTTGATTGGTCTTACCTAATTGATTATCAACTTGTACGACAGTGGGCGTAATCACGGGGTGAAGTTCTGCAAGGATGGCTTTTGTGATTTCGAGCTACGGTGAGACATGGCCAAGTTTATTGATGCTAGTCATGCGTGAAAAGACTGTGATTGGGTTCTTGGGTGAGAGCAAAAGTCCTAGGGCTGAAATGCCAAGATCGTGATCCTTGACCGGCTGGACTCGTATCGCGGATTTGCTTGAAAAGGGAGATATGATTGGAGTTGGGGGATTGTGATGACTACGGCGGCAACTTATGTATGTCATTGCCGTCATAAGATTGTATATTCTCCGATAACAAGATTGAGATGACCGCGTGACGAACGCCGGTCAGATGGAGAGGCGTTCTTATTTAAATCCCGTCTCACAGGGCACCGAACCATCGACCCCAAACCACTAACAACATTCTCAAAATGGCTCTCATCGAGCGAGTATGGCACGCCTGCGTCAGCATAGTCGCATGGCTAACAATGTGGCCCTCCTCCCCTTCCACTTCCTACCAACATCCCCTCCGCCCTAACCGTCCCCAAACTCACATCGAAGATCCCAACCCTGGTTTCCCCATCTTCAATCCCCCGCCAGGTGATCATGAGTTCCTCTGCGAGTACCCCGAGATGACAGGTTTCGTGCAGTGTTCGATTCCTGAGAATAGAGAATGCTGGCTTAGACATCCTGACGGGCGAGAGTTCAACATTCATACGAACTATGAGAACTTTGCGCCAAAGGGGATCATGAGGCATTATACGCTTAATATTACGGAGGGTTGGTACAATGCTGATGGGCAGAACTTTACCGAGGCTAAGTTGTTTAATGGGGAGTATCCCGGGCCGTGGCTGGAAGCATGTTGGGGTGATGTAAGTGCCTCTGAGCCCCAACCGCTCTCTCACATGAGCTGACTCTTTCGAAGACTTTCAATATTACTGTTATCAATAGTATGAAGAGGAATGGAACGAGTATTCACTGGCATGGTCTTCGTCAAAACCAGACCATGGACATGGACGGTGTCAATGGCATAACTCAATGTCCGATTGCGCCAGGGGATAGCTTCAGCTATATCTTCAATACGACGCAGTACGGGACGTCGTGGTATCATAGCCACTACTCTGTGCAGTATGCAGATGGCCTTCAAGGTCCGATTGTAAGCCATTCATATCCTTCCCAATGGAGATTGCGCTAATGAACCAGACAATTCATGGCCCTCAATCTGCCCCTTATGATGCGACCAAGAGGCCCTTAATCATGACGGATTGGTGTAAGTCGCTACCAAGTCACTTCGAATGGCATTGCTGACCATATTCGTAGCCCATGAGAGCGCTTTCAGGCTCTTGTTCCCTGGGTCCCAGTTCTCCAATAAGACCATCCTTCTCAACGGCGCAGGCAACGTCTCCCACTACGGCTACACCCCAACTCTACCTATCCCCGATAACTATGAGTTATACTTCAACAAGACTCCAACAGACAAGCCAAGTCGCCCAAAGAGATACCTTCTCCGTCTAATCAACACCTCATTTGACTCAACACTCGTCTTCTCCATTGATAACCACTGGCTTCAAATCGTTACTTCGGACTTTGTCCCTATTGAGCCGTACTTCAACACATCAGTCTTGATCGGTATCGGTCAAAGGTACAACGTCATTGTTGAAGCCAATCCTTTGGCCGGTGATGTCAACGAGATCCCAGAAGATGGAAACTTCTGGATCAGGACTTGGGTCGCTGATGCATGTGGCATAGCACCAGGAGGAGACGGTTATGAAAAGACGGGTATCTTGCGATACAACCACTCCGACAAAGCTCTTCCATCCTCCCAACCATGGGTCAACATCAGCAAAGCCTGCTCTGATGAGACATATACTTCGCTTCGACCAAAAATACCGTGGTATATCGGACCAGCGGCTAATGCTCAAGCAGCAGATGGGAATGGCGAGCGGTTCAACGTCACGTTTGATCCAAACGCCAAGAATACACCGGAGTTTCAGGAAGAGTATCCGGTCGCTACATTTGGTCTTCAGAGACCCGGTCAGAACTTTAGACCGCTGCAGATCAACTACTCTGATCCAGTTATGTTTCATCTGGATGAGCCGAGGGATACCTATCCGCCCAAGTGGGTTGTAATTCCTGAGGATTATACTGAGAAAGAATGGGTATGCACCAAACATATTTACATACCTCCGAGTCATGACTAACCATTATAGGTCTACTTTGTTCTAACCATAGAAGGCATCAGTGCCCGCACCGGCGCTCATCCAGTAAGCATCCAAATCCTGCTACACCATCCCCAGCTAACCCTATCAGATCCACCTTCACGGCCACGACTTTGCTCTTCTGCAACAAGAAGAGAACCAAACCTATGACCCTAGCAGACTCAACCTGAAGTTGGACAATCCACCAAGGCGTGATGTTGTTCTTCTGCCTCGCAACGGCTTTGTGGTGATTGCATTCAAGGCAGATAACCCAGGTATCTGGCTGATGCACTGTCATATTGCGCGCCATGCCTCTGAAGGTTTGGCTATGCAGGTGTTGGAGCGACAGGGAGATGCCAATAAGTTATTCCCTGCTGGTTCGACGAATATGGTTGAGGCAGAGAGGGTTTGTAGGGATTGGAAGACGTGGATGGATGGGGAGAAGGATTTCTTTGAAGGTGATTCTGGTATTTAATGGTTCACAGACCGTAGCATAGATGTAGCTCCGTGTGTTTGACTAAGTACAGTTCTAGGAGGTGTCTATAGAAGCATCATATGTCGGCTCAAAGTCCAAGGTCTTATCCCTATAATAGTGCCACGGCGTTTCCGGGACTGGCAACTCCGCCAGGTACCTTTAGAGGAACACTCGTCAAGAAGAATGTCCAACGCTTTCTCTCCCTACATTTCTCCGCCAACTCCTCCAGATCAAAAAGCTCACCAATCGGCATTCCCCATCCCGCCAAAGCCCACTGATGAATACTAACGTCAGTATGATTATACGCCCCCGTTGCAGGGCCTCTCTCAAAACCAGCTGCATCAGAGGCGATAGCTGAGAAGCCGGTGTCCCAGAGCCATCTGAGAGACTCGGTAGTCGCTTCAAGACCTAAAAGGCCCCCGGGCTGCCGGTTGGGAAAGTTCTTTTGTTCTTCTGGGGAGAGGGCATTGTAGTGTGCTGTGAAGCCGACGCGTATAAAGAGGATATCACCTTGGCGGAATGTGATGTTCTCTTCGGTGATGATAGCGTGGATGTGGGACATTTCAACGGCATTGGTCTGAAAAGGGGAGAGGGAAATGTTGTTGCGCTGGGACCAGTAGTACCAGTCTATAAGAACGCCACGACCGATGATGCCGCCATTGTTGGCATAAGCTGTAAAGATACTGTAAGTCGAAGAGTATTGATTGGCTGATATTCGTGTGCTTACCATCGATCCCAAGAGTCCGTGAGCCCGGCACAAATTCCTCCTGTTTGTGACCCATGTAGAATTGACCAGTTCTCTGGTACCCTATCCGACCGTCAGTACTGTATGGCCACAGCGCAGCGGTACTCACCATAGTGCCTGAACCCATCCCACTGCGTGCTGCTCTGGGTATTCAACGTGATTACATCGTCATTCATCGTCATCGGAGCTTTGTTAAGTATCCGGTGCTCCAGAGCTTGTCTCCCAAATGGCGGGTGAGAAATCTTGTCAAGCGGCCAGTCCAAAGAAATTCTTATGCCTTCTCTTACCTCACTCGCTGCTGCGCGAACGGTCTCTGGCGTAAGCAAGTTGAGCCTACCAAGCTGATCGTCCGGTCCCCAGAGTCCCCATGCATTACCTGGAGGACCGTTCTTGTCCAAAGGCAGGTCATCGAATGTAGGTAGCTTCGTTAGGGTCATGTTGGTTTGCAAGAGTAAGTTGATTCAAAACGTTTGGCCGACGGATATTGTTGGAACCTTGTATGGCTCTCTGCAAGTTCGCCGACGTGACTCAAAGACGATCAACGACTAGCCCTGCCACTAAAAGATATAATTACCAAAAAAACATGAACGATGCATCGGTTGGAAGAGTATTTACCCAAATCATCGTAGCAATGCCAATCAGCGAGTTGATGCCGATCATCTACCCCAGCTTCCCCGCGTCCATCCCTTTCCGGGGTACGCCAAGACCCAAGTTCCCCGACACAACCGCGGGGATAATGCAGGGGTGGATGAATGTTTGAACAAGATAACGGAAATAATCCGCGGAACATTATGTCGCATGCCAGAGCCTCGGGTCCTGCATGGCCGAGGATGATCAACGCTGTTCGTTCACATTTAAGACGGGAACGATCCGTGCTTTGAGTGATCCCGTGTAAGAACCTTTCATCGCATGTAACCAGCAATCACCATGCGTAATCCATTGGCAGTAAGGGCTTCATCGCTCGAAGGCGAAGGTATTCCTCGTGAGATCTATGGCTTCCGACCTTATCTCCTTGCCATCTCGGCATCGTGGGCCTGTGAGTATCTTCTCCATCTTGATCGCCATTGCTAACATCGTAAGCTGCTATGTACGGATACGACAGCGCTTTCATTGGCGGAACTCTCAGTCTACCCTCCTTCCAACGAACGTACGGTCTTGACACAGCAAGTGATTCTGCAAAAGCGAATCTGTCATCAAACATCGTTTCTACCTTCCAAGGCGGTGCATTCTTCGGATGCGCATCAAGCTTCCTCGTCGCTGAACGTTTCGGACGTCGACCGACTTTAATCCTTGCTGCTATCATATTCTCCATCGGCGCTGCCCTTCAGATGATCGGTCGACTCGACTGTCTCTACGTAGGCCGCTCGCTTACAGGCTGGGGCGTTGGATCGAGCGCGATGATCCTCCCAATCTATGTCTCTGAATGCTCGCCAGCCTTGATCCGTGGACGACTCGTCGGGACATTCGAGGTCATGCTTCAAGCTGCACTCGTCTGCGGCTTCTGGGTCAACTACGGCGTTAATAAGAACATCAGCCCAGATGGCAACATGCAATGGCATATCCCCGTCGCTGTTCAGTTCGTGCCAGCCGGGTTGTTAGTCATCTTCATGATTCCTATGATTGAGTCACCGCGATGGTTGGTCTCCAAGGGTAAGCTTCAAGACGCCAGGAAGAACCTCAGCTGGGTTCGCAACCTCCCTCAAGATCATGCCTACATCGATCGCGAGATGTCCATGATTGAGGTGGCCATTGAACATGAGATGTCATCGACAGGACAGCGAGGGAATTGGCGTCAGATATTCTCAGAGTTATTCCAGCCGGGCGTTCGTGGTAGGATTGTCTTGTCTTGCGGACTGGTTTCGTTTCAAAACTTCACAGGGTGAGTCATGACCAGGATAATATGGAACACAGCTAATAAGGCCAGTATCAACGCAATCAACTACTATTCCCCAACCATCTTCAAGTCGATCGGCTTCACCGGTACCTCTGTTGGCTTACTCGCCACTGGAATTTTCGGCATCGTGAAAATGGCTGCTACCATGCTCTATGCCGCATTCCTGGTCGACAAGCTAGGGCGAAGACCGCTACTACTGATAGGTGGTGTTGGCTCTGGCATCGCCATGTTCTACCTGGCCGGCTACTCCAAGGTTTCCGGCTCGTTTGAACGCATCCCGCCCATGGATGCTGGAGCAAAGACTGCGGTCGCCATGGTTTACATCTATGCTCTGTTCTACGGTATGAGTTGGAATGGCATCCCATGGCTGTTCACGTCAGAAATTATCCCCAACCGAGTCCGCACTCTTGGAATGTCGTTCTGCATCTGCGTTCAGTGGGTGACGCAGTTCATTGTGGTCTACAGCCTGCCGCATATGGTAATCGGGTAAGTCAAGACCTTGACACAGCATCGTCATATACTGACTGCTTAGTATTACTTATGGAACCTTCCTGTTCTTCGGCGCATGTACTGTTCTCGCAATTATCTTTGCATGGCTCTTCATCCCAGAGACAAAGGGCGTGCAACTGGAGGACATGGATCTGCTCTTCGGACCTGACGTGCCCATCTTAGCGTCTCAGGCGAGGTACAACTATATACAGGGAATCGCTGCTCGGGCTTTAGACGAGCAAGACGGGGGAAAGATGAAGGCAGCTGAGATTGAACGCGTTTGAGCAGTGGACAGGACTTGAATCAAAGTAGCTTCACCTCAAAGGTACCATCAGGTAGGCTTAGAAAGAAGGCATACAAAGGCTGATAGAAAATAGTGGTCATAGTCGGAAGGGTGACTGCAAGACTAAATATATACACTTAAATAGTTCCCTGCCCCCAAAAGACACCACGGCCGTTGGTTCCAACGTAAACCAATCCCGCCTCGTTTCCACTTCCAGCAAGCTTGGCACTGTCCGCAGCACCAAAACCCATAGAGCCCTGGAGATCTGTCCAAGTCTTGCCAAGATCAGAGCTACCATACAGCTTGCGCCCCGCAGAGCCTGTTCCAAAGGCATACACATTCCAGTTGCTTCCAGAGCCCTTACCAAGAGCAATCTGCTCAGTCTTGCTCAGGCCTGCAATTTTGGAGAATGCGCTACCGTAGTCTGTGCTGCGGAAGATACCAGCGTCGGTGGAAACCCAGACTTCTCCCGCCTTGGTAGGATGAGCGGCAATGTCTTTGACTGTGCTAGCTCCGTCGAGAGATCCACCTGAGGAGAAACTTGAAGCTGTGTTGTTGGAGACGTAAAACTTTGATCCTGATGCGCCGTAGAAGTAGGCGTTGTCTTGCTTGTCGCTAGCAACGAGAGCACCAGTAGGCAGACTCGAGACAGAAGCAAAGCTGCCCTCGTTCTGAGATCTCAAGACACCTTGGTTCTCAGGAGACCAGAGAATCGTATCTCCATTGGCAGAGTATGAGATTGTGCCGCCCTTGGGACCTTGCTGAGCCGCGCCATGGATCTTCCAGGACTTACCGCCGTCGGATGATAGAGCGACTTGAGGGTTGCTGTCGCTGTTTCCAGCTCGCACGACATTGCCGACCTTCTTGCCGGCGTAGTCAGCACTACTTGATGATGTGAACATTGGGTTGTCCCAGGCTGAGAGGGGAGATTTGCCGAGAACGCTCTTAGAGGCAAAGGTAAAACCGCTGTCGTCGCCGACGGCGGCGAGAAGTTCGCTTCCGCCAGGAGCAGACTGGATGTCGAGAACTGCGGTTTCTTCAATACCGTCGGCGAGAGACTCAATGGTGATGTTGTGGACGGTATCCCACTTGGTAAGATCATGGCCTCCATAGAGTGTCAGGCCAGTGCCGTAAAGCCAGTGGTCGCTATCAAAGGGATCAATAGCCACAGCTTCTACCATCCAGCCGAGCTTCTTGGTGTCCACTGAGATGAAGTCCTTGTAGATCCAGGGAGCCTTTGGTGTGGAGATGCTGTAGTGAAAATCTAGGTTGCCCTGAGCGTTGTAGTTCCAGAGCGTAGACCAGGTCTTGCCAGAGTCAGTTGATCGGAAGAATTGAGCGTCAGGATACCAGGAGTTCAGAGACGCAACGACAAGAGTACCCGATTTCTGGCGGTCGAGTGCAAGACCACCAAAGCCGAAGTAGATATCGCCAGGTGGGGTGATATCCTTCCAAGTGTTGGCAGCAACGTCATAGCGGTAAACCGCGCCCGCACTGCCATCATAAGGCCCACCACCATTGCTGTAGGAGAGATATAGAGCCTTCTCCTTTGGTGAAAACTGGCCTTTGTGGGGGAGATACTTCACAGGCTGACCATCAACCGGCTTCCACGTCTTACCCGCATCAGTAGTAACATAAACAGAAGCAGTCTTTGTATCAGCAACGCCAACAAAGATTCTCGACGTGGCGCCATTAACAAGAGACGAAGTAGAGTCAAATGTTACAAAGGACAAACCCTGAATATCATTGTTGTATCCAGAGGTGTCACTTGGATCGGCAACATAGGTACCGACGTTGGTGAAAGAAGTGACCTTGGAGAAGCTCGTACCACCATCTGTGCTCTTCCAGAGACCGTTGCCACTGCGGGCTCCGAAGTAGATGATGTTGGAGTTCTTGGGATCAACGGCGAGACGCTCGCCCATGCCGCGCCCGGGCATGTTGCCGCCTACTTTGAAGGGGAGCTCTGTGAAGGACCATGTGGCGCCTTTGTCATTGCTGATACCGATTGCTCCCTTGTTGGGGTCCCTATGGCAGCATTAGACGCACGAAGTTCATAGATAAATCTGCTTTAGTTGACTTACCATGAGTTGGTGTACAATCCAGCCGCGGTGAGGACCTTGTTAGGGTTGCTTGGATCGAGGGCCAGAGCATCAATACCCCAACGGCTCCTATCAAGGCGTCAGTACATTCTTTCGGTTGCCGAGTTTAATCATACCATGTCGCATCAACACCAGTGCTATCAGTCAGCGGCGTCCAAGAGTCATCCGCATTGAGACGGTAAAGTCCACTAATATCAGTCCGCGCATAGGCAACGCCCTTGGCAGTAGGATGGAACTCAATGCCAGGAACAAAACCGCCTCCGCCGCCAAAACGGACATTCTGCCATTTCAGAGCAGCTTGCGCAACGCTCGCCGAAGCAGCAAGAAGAGAGAGCAACTTCATGATGAAATCAGTAAATAACGAATGACACTGAAGATGTGAACTTCATATTGGCGAATTATAGGCGTCTTTTTATATGAGGGTTTTGAGGTGACGTGATAGTCTGGTCCTGCTGTCATTTGCAGTGTTTCGGATATGAAGCCTCCGTGACGAAACAGGACGACGCAGGGGTACATGGTTCCCCGAGCCCCGAACATGCTCAAAATTGAACGGATTGCGAGACTTTTTGATTCATCGCCGTTTTTAAGCTACGGCACTTGTAGATTTTCCACCTACCAGCTGGGGCATGTGCGCTCATATGATTGATTGGTGGTGGCACGTTCAGACGAGAGTGCCAGTCTCGGGCCGCCATATACTGTCGTTTGTCCAAAACAGGCAATTTTTGGTTTCGTGCCGTAAACGTGCTGAAGTTGCTCCGGAATCTCGGCACGAGTTGCAGCGGTTCACGTGTGACTGATTAATATGCCCAACCATCGTGGATAGACCGGCAACCCCAGCAGGTTGGGTGTAGACTAAAGTTCAAATGTTTCCTTTCCTTAAAATACCAGTAACCTTGAATAATAATTATAATGATTTAATTTAATAATAATATATACTAAACTAAAGCACTTTGCGTATACTTAATATAGAAGAAGATATATAATTTTTTTATTTTTTATTTTATTTTTACATTAGATAAGGCCGATTTTAAAATAGCAATAAAATGGCAATTAACGAAAATGCTATGTATTCTTCCTTCTCTTATAGTCTATATATTACTTCGGCCTCCTCAGTCTCTTCAAATTCTATGTACGGCATACGCTTTGTCAACAGTGGGCTCATCTTGCTAATCCTCTTCCAATCATGTGCATCCAGACAGGCTCGTCTCGAGGCCAGTACTGCTGGACGTGTCCGGCTAACGACCGCTCGCTCATACTCATCCAGTGCGCGTCTCAGATCGCCATCGCTGTTGAGGGCAGGAACAACTCGTTCCACAAAGTCTTTAACGTCGAAGATGACATGGTTTGCGCCCTCTCCCCGGTCTTTGTTGTTAGTTATACGTATACAAAGAATGAACGATGAGTCTTACACATTGCCATCGCGTGGAGAGCATCTCCCATGAGTACAGCTCTGCCAGCTGTTTGGAAGTCCTTCGGAGGGGTCAAGTCTTGTATCTTCAGACCTTTCATCTCGCTGTCCAGCGAGACTGCGGATGCAAGAGGACGAAAGCACTCCGCCCAGGTGGAAGTCAACTCTTGGACCAACTTGTACTTCTCTTCTGGTGTATCCGGAATCTCGATGGGAGAAGGTCTGTTTAGGAAACCTTCGCGAAATGGCCACGAGATACAGAGTTGCCCGATGTATGGGCGGTCAGTATCAGTGTGATTGCCTGGCGCGTCAAGAACTAGGAGCCGTGAGCAACGTTCGGGAAAATAGCAAGGTCGGATGACTTACCACTAAAGTATACGAAAGTGTCATTCTTCGAGTTTGTGCTGTGAAAGAAGAAGGGATCTAGGTCGCGAATTGGCTGGATCTGTGAAGGTGATAGCTCCATCTTTATACCTAACATCCGAACAGGAATGTCTTGGAGCTTCCAGTCGGGGAAGAGTGAACGACGCACTCGTGAGTGACTGCCATCACATGCGACGAGTAAACTCCCAGTCACTGAGCTGCCATCTTCGAATGAAGCAGTGACAGAGTTGTCTGTCGACACGACTCCTGTAACAGCTTTACTCCACTGATATCCGGAAGCGTCAACGCAGGGAAACTGGACTCAGGACTGCAACCTACCTCAATGTCAATCCCAGTGGCTAGCAGAGCTCTGAGACCCTGCCTTGTGACTCGGACGCGTTCTGCCTCTGGTGCTTTAGGTACAGAGGCCTTGAGCTCTCCTGTACTCAAGTCAAAGAACGGGAAGCTCGACGACAGCCCTTGGGTAACAGCTTCTCGATCGACATAGGCTTCTGGCAAGCGATCAAATAAATGCTTGGGTAAGAGAGCTTTCAAGGCGGGCAGCGTCCACATAAGCGTGAGACCCCATCCTACGCCACGTGTTTCGAGGTCTGTGTCGCGTTCGAACACACGGAAGGGAATACCATGTGTTGATAGATTCTGTGCGAGAAGCAGGCCGCTTATACCGGCGCCTATGATCAGAACAGGATGATCTTCAGTTGGAATCATCTTGCTGAGGGTTGACAATGAAGTTTTCTGGTTGAGAGAAATGGGCGGTGTCCTTCTTTATTAATTCTCTCATTTGCATGTCAGATTGCTTATTCTCACATCAGATGCAAGGCAATTGCCGTGCCTGGCGCGATGACTAACTCGGCATAAGAGCGGGGTCGTGAGCCGAAGTCTCCGCAGAGGCTCTGCCAAAGTCGCAGTCGGTAGTTCTATCTTGGCTGAAACACCGACTACAACAAATAGGAAGTCCATTATTACTCTCCAAACCTTGTTGCTTTGATCAGCCGAGGACTCGATTTCTCCGCATTGGTCATATCATCAGCGCGGCTTTTGAGGTCGAGAGTACCTTGGCAACCTGTGATCCCTGCTCGATAAACTGGTGGGGTTGAACGACAAGTTATACGGGGAGTTACTGCACACTTAGGGCTTTAGGTTCGCCCCTACAGCCTCTATCGAAGTTGCCAAAGAGCCCGAGATTGCAACCAAAGAGATCTTTGGTCCGGTTTCTGTCATCGTGAAGTTCAAGGGCTAATAATGGTGGACATGGACTGGCCGCTGGTATTTTCATGCGCGATATCAACAGAGCTCTGCGTGTTGCGTGTGAGTTTGAGGCTGGAATGGTAGGAATCAATTGTATTGGTCGCCTGTTTCCCAACACCCCTTTTGGTGGGTATAAAGAGTCCGGATTGGGACGGGAGTGCGGCCTTGTGGGGTTGACTGTTTGGATGGAGACGAAGACTGTTATGATCAACATGACTTGAGAGGGGAATTATGTTTACTTGATAGGCATATGCTGAATTATTTCTTAATTTGAACTGCATTTGTCTCCGAATTTGTTCTGCAGCAGCGTTCTATTTACACTTCTTCATAACTAACTTGTAAGACACACTGCCTGGATATTAATACCCCGAGGTGGGTCGCGCATCATCAATGTGTCTAACTACTTTAGGTAATGAACCTGAATCCATTCAGAACCGCTCTTTGAGAATCCTTATCCAGCCTGTTCACACTCTCCTCGCTAGTCTCATCAACAGTTGCGCTCAGCTCATCAAAAGCCTTGTTGGCCCGCTTCAGAGAGTATCTCAACCCCATGATACAAGCAAAACCCAATCCTTGGAAAGCCAAGATACAGGCCCAAGATACTCGAAAGTCGGGCCCATACTGGTCAAGCCAGAAGTAGTTTGCGAAGAGTGAAGCGCTGTTGGCCAAGGTGTTGGCGATGCCAATTGAAGCCGCGCGCTTTACTCGTGGCTGAACGATCGTCGAAGACAGCCAAGGATATGTCGTAGAGTAGATACCAAATGTTCCAGCGCTGACGAGAAAGGTCAATGCGTAGCGGGGCCATTTTTGGTCAGTAACGGCGACGAGTGCGATGGTAGCGGCCATGGCTGTGAGACCAGAGATGGCTGCATGAGGAGATCGCTTCTGTCGTCGATCGGCATCATATGCGAAGCTTAGAGACCAGATGAAAGAAAAGAGATAGGGGGGCGCTGTGAGAAGAAGCACGATGGTGTTGTTTTTGAAGCCGAGCTGTTGAATGAGAGTGGGGAAGAAATGAGAGAAAGAGATAGATGCAGTTGTCGACATTTGAAGGCAAGCAAACAACCAGACTCTGTAGTCGCGAACAGCTGAGAGAATAGCTTGCTTCATAGTGATCTCCTCTTCACCAAGGATCTCTTCACTTCCAGCATCAACAGCCAATCGACCCTGCGCGACAACTTTCTCTTCTTCAGTCAACCAGCTAGTAGTACCAGGGTAATCAGGAAGAAGGAAGAACGCAACGACTCCGATGACGATGGTAGCGAGACCTTCAAGGATGAAGAGCCATCGCCATGCAGCGAGGTGTCCGACGCCAGCCATGCCTGAGAGAATACCCGCCGAGATCAAACCGGCGAAGCAATTAGACAGGAGAATACCGGAGACCAGCAAGGCCATTCGAATACCGAGTTCCTTCTTGGTGTACCATGTGCTGAGGTAGTATATAGCTCCAGGGAAGAAGGGCGCTTCGACGATACCGAGGATGAAACGGACGATGAGAAGACCTGCTGGGCTAGAGGTCGCAGATGTGCAGGCACTGACGCAAGCCCAGAGAATGATGCAGCCAGGCTATAAAAGTTAGTGTCGTCACCAAGCGCTCAAAAGAAACACATACCAAGAAGATATGAGGCTGCATCTTTGTCATAATCATCGTAGATGGAAGCTGCATCATGATGTAACCAGCAGAGAAAATAGAAATGGCCGTCTGGTATGTCGCGCCCTTGACATGGGTGTCTTCCTGAAGGCCATAGAGACGAGCTTGGGTGATGGAGTTGCGATCGAGGTAGTTGAAGAGGTAAATGGTTACGATTAAGGGAAGAAGCCGAAGATCAATCTTGCGCACAAGTTTGGCTTCTGTTTCTTTGGAGAATTCGGGGTTGTAGGAGCGGTAGGTGTCCAAGAGGGTGAGTTTGTTGGTAGGAACATTTTCGACTTCTTCACCAGTGGATTTGAAGACGGTGACGTCGTCTACTTGGGACTTGGAACTATCCATGTTGCAAATGGCCAAGTAAGATGATGATGATATTTGAATTGTGATGATTGTGTTGATGATTCGATGAGGATGTCTGTCTTTATACACACAAGTTCCCCAACTTGACTACCCCGACTCAAGACCTTCGGACCCATCCCGACCCCAGATTCTCCCCACACTCACTAGCGTCTATCCCCGCGTGCCGAATATCCGTTCGGGGTTCACAACAAGCATACTCTCCCACTGCTCCTCCGTAAGCCAGTCCCTCAAAAGTCCAAGCTCCTGGTCTGTGTCTACTTCGAGAGGAGGCGTCGGGGTAAGTCCTCGGATAGCAGCGTTGCAGTGCGGCCAGTCGCTTCCCCAGATTATTGAGTCAGGAGCCGCATTTGCAATAGCTTTTATTACATGCTCCATTTGGGAGATTTGGTTGCTTCTTCGGTGGAGGGCGCCGAGTTTGATGTACATTTTAGAGGAGGAGAGGAGGTGCAGAAGGGAGGTGAACTCTGGGGTATTGATGTTGGATGGTGTTGCGGAACCGTTATGATCTGCGATGATGGGGATGTCTTTGAGGTCTGGATGAGACGAGATTTTATCTGCAATTGCAGACCATGTCGCGAGGGGTAATTGCGCCGAGATACTCCAGTTGTATCTACGCAGAGGGCAATGAGAAGTAACATCCAAAAATTGCTGAACCACCCAAGATACATCATCGCCCGAACCGCCATATGAGCCGTGAATTCTCACAGATCGAATTCCTGCGTCATGCAGCTTCTCAAACTCAAATTCAGTGAGGCTCTTCAAACCTAGATTTCCAGGATCCCAAAAGATAGTCCCGCGGACATGCTTATCAGGATACAGGTCGCGGCATTGCTGCAAGTGTTCCAGTAATCCCGTATATCCATCTTCAATGGTCGCTTGCACAAGCATCACATTATCCGCTTTTGAGTTCTGGATGAGGTCTTTCAGTACTGCTGGCTGCGGGGTATATGCGCGCGTTGTTTTGAAGGGGTAACGCTCCGGGTCGAAGCAGTGCATATGGGAATTCCATGACGCAGGTGGTAAAATGGGTACAGGCATTTTGATGGCATTTGTGGTTGGTATTCGTATGTCTACGAGCTGTTGCTGGATTGAGCATGGTTTTTGAGCTACACTGCAGCAGTGTAGCAGATCTGGAGGGTGTCCGACAGGATCGGTCTGTATCCGGAGCTAGTGGAAGGCTATCGGACAACCACCGTTTAAGCTTTATCATCAAATCACGTCTTCCAAGGGTCATCGACCCACTAGAGTGCATCAAGCTTGCTTAGGTTAGTCGTTCGTGACTGGTTACTATTTCTTGACTTTAGAGGGCGCATGAGTTCATCTTGATAATGAAGTTTGATAAGCCAGCTTCCACAAATCCTTGGGTAACGCTTTGACCTAGAGAAACATCACAAGTGTGAATAAACTTTATGTAAGCTTGATTAGTTCGAGGAATAATGGATGGATGTCCAGGGATCACAAATGTTTTCGAGAGGTCGCGAAGCGTTCAAGAGTTGCCTTAGGGTCAAGCCAAGGCTCTCCCTACCCTATAGCATTAATTCCAAACCAGGGGATTGGGACAAACTAGAGCTCGGTAAAAACATTTCTGCTCGTCCTATGTCTCACATCATTTCCAAATTTGCTCTTTAAGGATTCGTTGAAATTCATGATCTAGTGTAATAAGCAGAGAACTGACCTGATGTTGTGAGTTTGGCTAATATTATCCCAGACACGTCGCCGCAACCAGTGTCGTGGCAGTGTTCAAAGTCCCCGCCTATCTACAAAGCCTTCGGGAATTAGCAACTCTGCTACAGCAACGTATCTTACTCTTGAGTAGGACAAGATGGTCCCTTTTCCGACTAGTGAGTCTTCGTCCGCATTGATATCATGGGTGCTGACTGTGAATAGCTCGGAAAACGCGCTTTGACGCGTACGGGGTCTCAATTACAGTGCCAATAATTAAGAGGCTCTTAGTGTCTTCAAGGTAGCCAATGACACCCAGCCATTTTATCAGCCAAGTGGGCCCAGTCACATCAGCGACTCATTCGCTACGTCTGTTTGTTTGTGTCAGGAGAGCTGTAAGAAAAAGAGTGAGAAGGTTGAGTATTAGGAAAATGAAGGCTCATATGGACATGCTGATGCACCTTAGCCTTCTGGGCACTTCAGGATGCGATATTGAGATGGCTGGTAATGGCACATTCTGTTTCAAAACTTAGAGGGTCGTCATAACAATCAACTGCTTGCACTCTGGAGTTGATGGCGGACATGATGTGAAACCCGCATGAAAGAACGAACTTTAGTCAAACGAGATTCCGGTTTGTAGCGAAGACGTAGACCTGCAAGCTGGCTCACGCGCACGCGGCCATCCATCCATGATCGGCCATGCTATTATACGAACAGGTTTCTTCGAACCCAGAGTGGTTTCGGATATCGGCACGGGCCGTCATAGCCAATCCCCACAACGGCTGAGACAGGCGAAATACGAGGTTTCGGATTATACCCAATGACGAGAAACATTATAACCTCTGGAGTTTGAGCATTAATAGCTCACCGATATTCTAACTTTCTTAGCCGCAGGCCGACTCACCACTGTTCTGAGACATAAAGCGCAGGAGTATCGGAACTCGGAACGACGATCCTCGCAGGTCAGGAAGTGAGTTTGAATGAAGAGGGCATGGTCCATTGTCAAAAGCACTTGATTTAAGTTCAAGTTCGTATAACATGACGCGGCAGCGGGCCGAAATATGGGGAAAGGACTACATCGTAAAGCAACGAATCGGTAGTTACAAGTCCAGCTGGTATATATTGTGTAATATCCGGGTATATAAGATCACTGCAGCCTCCATCAATCATGCCCGTCACTGAATTTCAATCTCCTCAGCTATATCAGCATACCATATCTAAACACTTCAGTTTTTTGAACCCCAACCTCCAGGCGAGGTAAGTCCTTATGACCGTTCCATACATTCCCAACTTTACTAACCCCAAGGAGTCATCATGAGATTCACCACCGCGATCACATACATTATGATGTCTGCATCAGTCGCTTTGGCGGTTCCGTCGGAGAAGAGAAATGCTGAGGCTGATGAGCTCATCGTTAGGGGCCTTGAGTTACGTGGCACCTGTTGCACATGCCCCAATGGACAGGCTGGGTGCGGTGGATATTGTTACAGCAAGTGCCCTCAGTGTATCTGGAATAAGTGTTAAATAGACTAGCTGCTAGCTACGGATGACACAGATAGACAGTGAACTACTGGGTCTTTGTGGTTTGAATTGTGTCTACCTATATAATCGAAACATAATCTCTAAAGCTCTATCAGCGTCTGTGTAATCGCGAAATAGTCATATAGGAAAAGGGCATTCTATGATTTCTAATCTTGTTAAACCGAACATCTTAGGAAGCCATGATACTCTTCCCTCCATCTGCAGTAATGCGATTACGTATTAACGCTTTGATGATTCCATTACCAAGAAAAACCGGTTGCCAATCGCCGCCCTTCTGTGCACCAGAAGCTCGCGCGTGACTCTTGGGTATAGCATCGACTATCGCGCTTGGAGCAAATACAAATGCCTCGCCAGTGCGGAGTTGCACAATGTTGGAGAAAATCTCAGATGCTGGAATGGCCCAATATTGTTTAGAACCCTGCTCGCTTTCAGTTGGTGTTTCCAGCCCTTTGGCGCCTGACTCGCCATTATCAGAAACCCCCGCAAGATGGCGCCGGAGGACTTGAAGCCAAACTGGTGATGTGAAACGATGCACAATTGTGATGGAGCAGAGATCCAATAGATCTGGAGACACTGTAGGCTCCTGTGTAGATATAATGATTCTCGTACCATTGTGGCGTTGTAGGCGGATTGCAGCCAAGAGGGACTCTGTGAAGACGCTGCTTTCGTTGGTATTGTTCATGTACTTGTGTGACTCATCCAGTGCGACTACTCGTCCTAAGTCTGTTTTCTGCTCTAGGAAGAGACTGAGACATATATCGAATAAAGAGCATGCTTGTTCTGCGGTTACGCATGGGCAGGATAGGTCGACGATGGTCAGCTGGCCACTCTAAGATGTAAGACGTTAGTTCTGAACCAAACAAAACTTAAAAAATTGCGATTTCACATACAACAGGTGTCCAGTCAATTTTGCTTCGGTTCCTCGGTTCTCCTTTCCCCGTCCCTTTCTTACCCTTTGGTCCTTCCGCAGGAGCGTCCTGCTCCACCATAAAGCTCTCCAGTGTTTCCAGTCGTTGGTGAAGAGGAGCCGATTGCTGTTTAGTGAGATTCGCAGCTTTCATGGCATTCTTAAACTCTTGGTAGTTGAAGCCCCCTCCTCGCTGTTGCTGCTTGATTCTCAGTTCTCGCAAAATACGCATAACAGTGTGAAGGTATAGTGGCATTTTGTCGCCTTGGTCCGGGCTTGCTACCATCAGGTTCAACATGCGTTTTGTGTTTAGGTCACCCTGACTAAAACGAAGCTCTTGAACCGTGACGTTGGGGAGACCGGCGTAGATATTCTTGGGGAGAGTTAGTGGTGTTATTTTAACAACAGAAGCAGAAGTTACCTTGATAGTCGCCGTATTTGTTGGAGGGCATAGTACTCTAACAGATACTTTCTTGTTAGAGGACAGACAGGCTGCTTCGCATGGGATTCCGCCTGAATCCGATACGAACGAATCATAATGAAAGACCAGCCCTGCCAGAGGTCGAGTCAAGACATTCGCAACGGATCTCACGAGGCAATTCTCCAATAGCGTTGCCAATGTATGGCTCTTTCCAGAGCCTTGACTCCCGCAGATAAAGACGCTAGAAGGAGCCGCAACGTTGTAGAACAACCTAGCAGACTCGTTTAGCGCTGAACCATTGGAGATGTCACAGGCCAGCAGTCCATATTGGGGTGCTTTCTTTTTGGGGGCGTGTTGTTTGAGGTATTTGCCGACTTGGTCTGTGAATATTGGTGTTGAGATGACGTCGTGGACCTCAGAGTGTTCTGGGGGATAAAACAATTTCATTTGAGCTTGCAGGTCCTGGACGTGAAAAACAGCCATTTTGATATGCTAAGAATTATATTGTTATTGGATCTGGTAAAGATGAAGATCCTTGAGGGTGACGAAAGGATTTGGTGGGTATGAGTTGGTAGGCCTCCCAGGATACCGCAGTGGTGGGCCTCCTGCATCAGGTTATGGGCATTGGAATGAATAACAATACAAGCAACCAACACATTTAAATGGGTAGAAATAATTTTCGCGTGTGCCATTGATTCATGATGCATATCTATAAAAAAAAAACTGACTATTCCTACATATCTATCATCACTATCGCAAACCTGAGTTTTGCCTAAAGACTGGCCTCATTTCCGTGAGCTCCACTCCATCATCTTTATCGATACTCCTAGTCTCTTGCTCAATCGAAGTTGTGATTATGACTTTGCTACTGGAAGCAGAAGAGGTAACGGCTGCATTTGAGAGCACCCGCGTTGATACTCTAGTATCGACGTTCCTGGCTGAAACAAGCTCTGTGACGCCCTTTTCGCTGGACCGGAATATGAGCTCGCGCCATCGACTGAGTGAGGATTCGTTGACGCCGTAGATTATCGCGTCGACGAGACCTTGTGACACAATGCAGGCCTGCTCACGTCAGTACTGTCAGAAAGCAATGGTGAAATTACTAACCTTGTCGATTGTCTGCAATGCAAATGGAGCTGGAGTATGCTTGATGGTCTGGTATATCCGGATCGCCGTCGGCAGTGTCCAGACCAGCATATACACCACGGGATACATAATCATTAATCGTGCAATCTACTTCCCGGTTAGCACTCCACCGTGCACTCTCAGAAATCGAAGTAACAAACCCTTTGCAGCCTTCGACGACCGGCGGCATCTGACTCGTGATATCTCCAGACATCATGGTTCGATCGCGTAATAGTCCGTTCTCTAGAGGGTTCCGATATCGAGTTTGAGTTTCCAAGTGAGATGAAACTCTTGTGCGATTTTCGGAGAATGAAGTACAGACGAGCGTACATGGAGAGGATCGTGATGATGATGGCCCATCGCGGGACGAAGTTAACGAGGAGGCGGACTTTATCAGAGGTAACCCAGCACCCTACTGAAGTCAGCACTCTCTTAATTCAACGTTATGAGACGTACAAGCTCCAATATCACCATATCCGGCAAGCTTTAGTCCAATACCAGCCCAAAGAAGACTGAGTGCCCAAGGAAGACAAGAGAGGAAGATGCGCTGATCTTGGACCCAGGATGATAACGATTTGTAACCTGCCAAAATGACGTAAGTGCACATTGCAATAGTCAATACCCAGTAATCAGTCTGTATGACAAAGACTTGTGTCATGAAGCCATTGAAACTGCAAAATGTTTGATGTTCTGGAGCACCGATCTCGTTGCCGTTGATGTTCATAGCAGTTGATGAGAGAAAGTTGAGAGCCATCAAGAAGTCACTAACTGCGAGGCCGCTATTATTCATCAGTACAAGTTGAAAGAATAATGGTTCTACGTACAGAATGAGCTGGTGGCGGAATGATCGGAGACTTTTGAAGACCTGTAGATCGTAAGCTATTTATCCCATTAAAGCAAGACGTCAGAAGTTACAAAGAAGCTAAGGATAATCCATCCAGCTCCAAGAATGGAAAGAATTGATACAACCAGAATAACAATACTTTGCAGGACCATCTCTGGTCGATTGGGTGGAGCGGCCAGGGCCTCGCGATGATAGAGATGCATTGGCGACTCCATTGTCGATCATCAATCGCCTAGCGAGGCGCTACGTCTGTGGAAATCAGATGACGTGATAGACTTCGGGCTTGGTAAGATGGTCGCAGAGTAAGTTTCCAATTACAGGAGCGTGAAAAGCTGATCTTAAGGCCATTGCTACAGCGGGTACCATTTCCGTTATCATGTCAACTCAGCTGTCAAGTACAGATATCCCCGAAGCACAGACTCGATGGCTAACTTAATAAGGAGTACAAAGACGCTCCTGACCAGTGGACAATCATTCCTCGGGCCGCTTATCTGCTTGTCAAGACTTAGCTCCCAACTAAAGTTTGTCCGACTAAAAGTTGGCGGATATGACAGGTACTAGATGTCACCCAAATAGGAATCTCGAGTCATAACCCCTTTAAAAAAGAACCGTTATTGAAAATAAAAGTGTTGATGGCTTGCTTCAGCTGACGGTTGTACCTGTTTGAGACCAGGGGTTTTATCTTGATGAAGAGAATGAGGCTGCGCTATTGGTTGAGGCTTGGCCAGCTCCGGAGATGCAGAAATTGGGTGGCTTGCCCCCACACGGGAACTGATAAGGAATATTGCAGGGTTCGTCGACAAAGGTGAGACAACAAGACTTGATCCAGTATTTATAGGGAGTGAAGAAAGAGGAAAGATTATTCGGTATTTTGCGTGAAGTGATTCTCAAAGGTAGAAATAATAATTATTGTTATGCTTACGCAGATTGTCTCGATTAGCCGTGGAGAAATGAGTGATGAAAGCCAGACTAAATACGTCGCCAGTTTGACTTGATTGTCAGAAACGAATAGAGGAAATATTAAATGCGTAACCTAGTTATCTGTAGTGAGAGATCTTGATCAGTATCGGATCAATGGCGGCTCAATCCCACCCTCTTCTTCCCGTCATTAAAAACGCGCTTTAACGCGTCGCAACGCGTTATAGCCTCATGACGTCGCAACTCCACCAGCTCCATCACGAAGCGAGAATAACCGTTCCTTGACCCAACATCACGAACACGAATTCTTTCCGAAAGATCAAATCATCTCAGCCAATCTTATCAATCTCATCAGCTCATCTCTCCATCACCAAAGCCCCAAATGTCTCAGCTCAAGAGTCGGTGAACAGAGGCGAAACCTTGTTCCGCTCCGCTCCCTACCCCACAAACCGTACGTTCCCTCAGGCCATTCATTTATCAACCCGTTCCTGCACCACGCGACACAACTACTCCTCCAAGCACAATCATCAAAATGGCCAACCTGGGCGTTTTCGCGGTTGCTACGACACTCGTCGTTGTCGTCCTCACCTACGGCGTACCCCTCTTTCTGAAAGAGTACTTCCCCTGGCAGAGTCTGTACAAGCAGCGCCACGGAAGACCCACCGTGACTACAGAGTCGTACAAGGGACGTACTGCGCTCATCACCGGTGCGAATGGAGCGTTTGGATCTCGAGCGGCCAAGATTTTCGCGGAGAGAGATGTAGAGACGCTTGTACTCGTTGATGTGAGGGATTGTAGTGGTGTGAAGGAGGAGATTGAGAAGGAGTTGGGCGAAGCGGGAAAACCGGTGCCTAGGATTCTGGTCTGGCAGGCTGATTTGATGACGTTCAAGGGATGTCAGGAACTTGGGAGGAAGGCGAAGGAGCTGGAGCATCTGGATCATGTTTTGATGACTGCGGGAATTCTGGCGTTTAATCGTCGGGAATCGCCTGAGGGCTGGGAAACTTGTGAGTTCAATCATCTCAAGCTTGAGAGGATACTAACCTGTCGACAGCCATTCAAGTCAACTTCCTCTCTGGTGCACTTCTCTCTCTTCTGTTCCTCCCTCTCCTCAAGTCCTCTCCATCCAACCCCTCGCCTCCCGTTCTCACCTTTGTCACGACCTTTGGCATCTACCCCTCCTCGTTCACCATGGGCGTACCGAAAAAGGGCTCGTACCTCAAGAAGCTCAGCAACAATAAGGAAGGTATGGAACAAGCTCACCAATATGGCCGCTCCAAGGGTCTTCTTCTCTACTGGGCCCGCGAACTCGCCGCCCGAGTTTCCGCCATTCAAGCAACGGAGAAACTTCCCCGCAAGGTCACCATCAACAGCGCTGATCCGGGTTCTGCATGGACACCTCTTACGAATCCTAACCAGGCGAAGCTCATTCCACGACTGATTATGAACTTTGGAGCCAGAGATCCGCAGATCTGTGCGACGGCTTTGGTCAATGGTGTTTCGGCGACGGAGGATGCTCACGGCAAGATTATGCAGGACTTTGATACTGCCGAGTAAGTGATCTGCACGATATGATACGTTTTTGGTACTGATTGACAATTAGCTATCCTCCCTTCATGGTGAGGAAGAGTGGCCGTGCTGCTCAGGCGCGCGTTTGGGAGGAGACGAGGGAGGAGCTTGAGGCGAAGGTCCCAGAGGTCAAGGCCATCTTTGACATGTTGGACCAGTAAAACCGCTGGGATGATCACATTACGACAGCATTGGGGTCAAGTATTGCGTGTTGAAGACAGGCAATTGAGGAGGCGATGAAGTGTAAGGCATTAAGCATGGACCGATGGGGCACTGATCCGCGGGAGGCCAAAACGCATTGCGCGTATCTTGGGAGGGCTAGCGGTGATTCGATGAGCATGAAATATAGTCTCGCTAGCACCAGCGCACCTAAAGCAAAATTGAAGTTTAAAAATTAGTTTAAATCAAATACCGGTATTTTGGCGCCGCGCGAGACGGCAGTTAATTGATTGGAAGGATACCATTCACATTCATCGTCATTCCGTTTCATGCTGACGTTTTCGAGTGGCTGTACCTCACACTTCACCAAGCAGGTAACCCTAGGATAAGACCTTATCGTTATCTAATCTATGCTACTACCGAGGAGATCAGCCTTACCGGGGTTAACCACGAAATCTTGGCATGAACCCAAAAGATGAAACGCGCCAAATAAGCCTCATGAGCTTGCGAGTCATTTAATGCGCACCAGTGAGAAAAAAAAGTCACGCGATACAAACATCGCATTAGGCAGTTAGATGTGTGACCTGTGTGTTGGTAGTGAAGTGCCTCACTCAGTTGCCGAATTTCCAAGCGATGCGGATTCAATTTGCCGACGTGTTCCAGGGTAGGTAAAGTCGCATGCACACAGCCCCAAATGACATTTTGAGCTTTTTACCCGAAGTATCGAGCGGCCGACAATTAAGTGATGAAGAGGGGAAGCAGTGCAAGCGGCAAACGCACGCGACAAATCTGTGATTTGTTCGGTGAGCGAAAAAAGACAAAACAGGTAAAAGTGGGCGGTGGCATAATTGCGGGGAGATGAGCGACGGCAATAAAACATGTCACTGCAATTCCGCTTCACTGCTGGCTGGGTTGATCACCACCTTGGTCCATAATTCATTAGAGAGCAGCACTCAACAATCTTGGTGATCAAACGCACCCAACGTCTGCACATGCCGAAAACTCTATTTTCTCTTCGGCATCTACCGAATTAACTTTATCACCATCGCATGAAGATGCGACGTCAAAGCCTCAAAGTTGAACGCGTAAAATGCCAATCAATTAAGCTTTTTACGACAAGAATTCCCAAAAGCTTAACCTGAATCAAAACCGAGCAGAAGCGCTGGACCCTGAAGCTCCACCAAACTCAGGGGCTGTCCCCAGTCTAGACCCAGGTCTCGCCCATGATTAACCAGTCTTGGCTAGATCTGCACAGTCCGTTAGTGTCGGGGAATGCAATTGGCTAGGCCGTAACAAGGCATCTCGAGATTGCGACTCCACTCACTGGGTCGATATACGGTAAACGAAAATGGATCTTTACCCAACAGACTCAGGCGCAGTACACAACAGAACCGCTGCGCCCCAGCCTACCAAGTGCCAACTTTAAAGGGGCGAAGATTTCGAAACAGGAAGGCTCTGTGTGAATGGACCCCGACAATTGCGTCTTGGGTCTAGATCGTCGAGGCTAATGTCCGTTACACTTTAGTGCGTTTGTTGGAAAACGGGGGGACGCCTTTTGCGGCACGGGCTGTGGAGCGTTATTTATCGGACAGACGCCCAGATTTTCTTGTGTCCGCCGTCGTATTCCCTCCATGACAGTTTTTACCCAAAGGAGACTATGTTCTGTGAATAAAAGCAGCAAACAAAACCGGGTGTAACAGTGTCAGGGCCGACTGCGTGGTAGTACCTTCTACGCGCTCCTCTCAACAGGAAACTCCGCCTTCTGTTCTTCTCCTTCTCCTTCTCTTCTCCTCTCCTCTCGGATAAACAAGGCTCAAAATGGTTTGGTTTCGGAAGATGAGTTCGCTCATCTACTCCAAAATCGCCAACAGACGGTTCGCATTCGCTCTCACGACACTAGCTGTATGCGCCGCAAAGGGAGTCCATCTTCACAACCACCGATCCAGCGTCGCCCCCAAGCGCATGCTGCTCTTCTTCTTCTCCTTCTTCACCCAGGACATCCTTCTCCTCCTCCTCATCCGCCTCCTTCTCAGCCACTGGGTCCCCAGCTTTCCCGGCAAGCTACGAACACTCATCACAGCGCTTGCATTCCTGTTAATAACTTATAATGTCTCACTCTGCATTGTTTCTGTTTCTTTCTATATCGTCGCTGGATCTGAGATCCACTGGCGCAACATTGGGTTCATAGCTGACCCGTCGGCGCGAGCGATCATCTTTTCGGGGTTTACTGCATTCTTGGGCGTTTTGTGTCTTTGTGCCTGTTTTAGTGGCGTTCTTCAAACGGCGTGCTATGGCCTTTTTGGATGGGGAGGCGATATTGTTAATTGGCCGATTAACCTTGTTGCGCGGAAACTTTGTTGCTGCTGTTTTGGGAGGAGGAACGCTTATGATCAGCTATCGCAGAGGGATAACGTGCAGTGGATTGACAGTGAGAGCGGTTCGAGTCACGATGATTACTCTGAAGATGAGTACAAGGACAGGTCCAGATCGTCATCAAAGACACCGCGACATTCGGCCCGAGCACTCAACGGCGGTTCACCAGCCCGAGGATCCAGATGCACCCGATTTCTACGCATATTACCGTATCCCGTCGTCAGCATTCTTCTTACAGCGCTTTTCACACTCACATTTCTACGACCCAAGGATCCGTCTCTGATCTTCCTCTCATGGACCAGCGGCCTTTTACCATTTGTCGACTTTGCTTCAACATCGCCATTCCTCGACGATCTCCCCTCTGTTTTTGGTAAAGGCATGCAACGAAGCTGGGACGAGCGCACTGCTCTTGCTCAGCCTCCGTCTTTGAGCTGGCTCCCGAAGGACGCATTACCAAGAGGCTTTGAGGACTGGTATGACGAGAAAACCCACTACAACGCCGAATCCGACCCACTAAAGATTTCGAACCTGGATGAACCTCTGAGAGAATCCCTTCGCGGCAAATTGAAAGACATCAACATTCGTCACGTGGTTATGTTCTTTCTTGAGAGCACGAGAAATGACGTTTTTCCTATTAAGAAGGACGGATTGATCTGGAATCGATTCGCCGATACATTTCCCGACAAGAAGCTCCCGCAAGAAGTGCAAGACAAGCTGGCCAGTCTGACACCGACCGCGAATTTTATCACTGGAGATTACGACGATGGATTTGAGCATGCTGAAAAGTCGAAACGTGGTGGAATTCACTTTACGAATGCGCATACCGCTGGGACATATACTCTCAAGAGCATGACCGGCACAGTCTGCGGTATCGCGCCTCTCGTCGGCGACTTCAACCTCGAGCACAGTCATCACATTTATCAGCCCTGCCTACCGCATATTTTCGAAGCCATGAACCAAGCAGAGGCATTGAGCGAAAACACCAAGTCCAAGCGCGATGGACATTCAGGCACGAAATTGAAGTGGAACGACAACATGAACAAGGAGGATAAGTGGAATTCTTACTACTTCCAAGCTGCGACGCTTGATTATGATAATCAGTACAATTTGATGTCTGCGATGGGATTTCCGATGAAGAATACGATTGGGAGGGAGTATCTTCGGAGCGATAGTGCGAAGCATGGTCCTGTTACGCTACCGAACATCAACGAGTTCGCATTCGAGGAGGATCCGTTGGAGGATTACATCACCGATATTTTCGAAGACGCGGCCAAGGCCAAGAGTCGCGTGTTTTTGACTCACTTGACGAGTACGAGCCATCATCGATTCCACATGCCCAAGACGGAGAAGTACACGCCTTTGGCCAAGGGCCTAGACATGATGTCTCGCTACGTCAACACAATCGGCTATGACGATCGCTGGATCCGAAAAGTCCTCGACGTTCTGGACAAGCAGGGTATTGCGAACGAGACATTGGTTATTTTCCAGGGCGATCATGGTACTTCGCTTCCAGAAAACGACTATGCTTCACCGTATTACAACCCCAACATCGGCGTCGATCACGTCCCCTTGATTCTGTCGCATCCTCAACTACCGCCCTTCAACGTTGACGACGCAGTCCACTCGACACAAGTCCTGCCCACGATTCTCGACATCCTTCTCGAAACCGGTTCTCTCAGCCCCAGCAGCCACGACGCAGCGTCATCGCTCATCACCAACTACGAAGGTCAATCGCTCCTCCGACCTTTACGCACGCAGACCAGCGACAACAGCACGGGACAGTGGCAGTTCACCGTGACAAACCCTGGGCGAGCTATGCTTACAGTCCGCGACGCGAGGTTTCCAAACAGACATCTCGTGGTGCCGGTGATAGAGAACGTGGATTGGAGATTGTCTGATCTGGAGAAGGATCCGCATGAGCATGATTCAGTGCAGGCGTTGGACTTCACTGAGTTTGTCAAGAGTGTGGAGGGCAGGTTTGGGAGGGACGTTGCGGAGTGGGCGGAGGAGGGGGCGTTTGTTACAAGGTGGTTTGTTAAGGAGAATAGCAGGCGTTGGCGTTTTGATCACCAGGGGTGATGTCATGAACAACATGGATGACTAACTAGATATTTTAATATTATGCGATGATTTTCTTCTTCAATTGACCTCTCATTTACTGCGGTGATCTGTGTGAATATGCTACAGACTTGCGAGAATTTCCGCATCGCTCTGCTACCATGGATGCATGCGCTCAATTGTCTCAATCAACTCACGATGCTCAGAAGATCGGGGCTTGATCGCAGTCTCGAAAGGCTTCGGATGACTGACAACTCCAGACGTGAACTCAGCCTTGGGTATCTCAGCTCCCTCTTTCACTCCAATGTCAAACACAGCAAGTGTCTGCGCCATGTTGAGAAACAGCGTCTTTTCAGCCATGGCTTGTGCTGGGCATATTCTTCGACCAAAACCAAAGACAAAACGACCCGGGTCTGTCTCTGCCTCCGGACCAAGGAAGCGCTCTGGTCTGAAGGCCATCGGATCGTGGTAGAGTGCGGAGTCATGACAGATTTGCCTGGGCGGCGTCAGTAAATACTCGCATATGGGAATTGGATGATGAGCATACCAAATGTTCGGAAGTATCATGGCGCCCTTTGGGATGAGATACCCATCGATAACATCGTCTTGAGAGGTTGTGTGGGGAAGACACATCGGCCCGACAGGATGCCATCGGAGAACTTCCTTCACAAGCACATTGACGTATGGCAAGCTTTGTCGATCCGATAACCTGGGCAAGCGGTCTTTCCCAATGACCTCGTCAATCTCATACTGGGCTTTCTTCTGAGCCTCGGGAAATAGTGTCATAGCGAGAAAGAACGTCGTGATGGCAGACACGGTCTTGTCAAAAGTCAGCTGCGCCAAACCGCCTACCCGAGGCTTATCTTACCGTATCAGCTCCTGCGGCGTAAAGAGATGCTGCTAGCCATTTATTCTCAGAAGATTCTTCATCCGTCAAGCTTTTCTTTTGCATCAACTGAGACAGGAACGATGTATTATCCTTGCCGTTGGCCATTTGATGCTCCACGAAAGCCGCTGGGTCCTCAACTGAGCTCTCGAGGTTAGACCTCCACTGCTTCGCTGTATTCTTGAACCCAGCTCCAGGGAACCAGGCGGGGACGTATTTCACTAAAACGGACTAGTTAGTACACTATTCCTCATGGGGACTTTGACACCTTACGAATCGGGATTAGGTCAACCATAAAGGCCCCAGGCTTGGCCGCGATGCCAAACTCATCGACGACCTTTCGTACCGTGGTGAGTAGAGGATCAGGTTTGAACTGGTCAGCGGTGTATCCATAGACAACTTTAACAATCACAGAGCCAGCCTGTCTAGATGAAATGTCAGCACTGTCGTTATATATCCTTGGACCTTGACAGACTTTTGAATATGCTCGACCAAACGGTCAGGATCTCTTAGTAAATGCAACAGAAAATGCCCAACTTCAATCTCTTGTATAGCGTCGTTGGTCTTGATGCTAGCTTCGGACTTCAAGCAAAGGTGAGCTTTCTTGCGGTGACTGCGAAGCTGGTCGTTATATGGTAGAAAGCTCAAGGTCTTATCCCAGCCAACCCTGTTATTTGTCAGTATGGAAACCTGCCGTGGCAAGTCGATGTGAGCCCACATTTCACCAGCGAAAGTCATCTTTGATCTGCTAGAATGCTTGGCTGAGCGATCGTTGAGGATGGTCTGGGCCAACTTCGCATCGTTGATGATGACTAGGGTTTGACGGAAGACCGTGACGGAACTAATGTTCCCTGACATTCATCGTCAATATCTGAGAGAATTATGGGCTTGATCGAACATACCGTATAAGTCCTTATGTTTAGCCCAGTGGTGCGCCTCGAACTCGCCAGCTCGTGGGAGATCTAGTACGTTGCCGAGAAGAGGGAGACCACGAGGCCCAGGAGGTAGCTGCGCATCACGCGGTATTTTGGCGAGGAGTTTGGTAACGCAGATATACACGAGGGTTATGACACCGGTGTAGGTGATCAGCGAGGCGAACTCCATGACCAGAGAAAGTTGGGAACTGGATAAGTGGAGCGTTCAAAGTGGCAAGGGACATAATACTAAACGTGAGAGTCGGCAATCTCTGGCGACGCCCGACTGTTAAGAGTATTGCATCCAACACGGAACCCGGACTCCTTACCGTAGTCGCTAGCCATTTAACGGCTGCTGAACTGGGTTGTTACGCCATCAATCAAGAACCGCAACAATGAACACTGATCGTGTCACCTCATGACGACAGAATTCCTGCTCAAATGGACGGTGAACCATGGTAGATGCGCCAAGCCAGCTCTGCAGACAAACATTTCCACCAACATAACGCTACCGTCTGATTGTGTTACATGACGGCCGCACTAGTGTCGTCCACCAACAAACTGGCTTGTTGGAGAACCTAGGACTGGCCATCTCAGCACGCTACGTAGAACTTGCAGAAAAACACAGCTTTAATGCTGAGATGAGCTGGCATGGCTTTCATTGTTTGTCGGATCGGGATGGCAATGTCTGCGACCCGGATGGTGGGTTGGCGACGTGGCTTGATTGGAGTCCGTGTTACGGGTACAAGGAATTGGCCTCGTTAACTTGAACCAGGTCACGAGAGGGGTTCGTTCTTGGGCGGCAATTATCTACCCCGGTGTAAATGTGATTATGTCTCATATGCCCATGTAACAAGACCAGTGTGCCGATTTGTATTCAATGTAGTAGAGGAAAGGTGACCGCCATAATAGTAAAGGAAACAGACCAAAAAATATGCGAATAGATCGTGCATGGCATCCTTGTCTACCGAAGATGTCCAGAAGAGAAGTGTACTTCGTGATAAGCTTGGGCAGTGATCGCTTCTGCAACACAACGGGTTCTCCATGCTACCACGATAGAGATAGAGGTATCCATGGAAGTCTAGCTTGGCTCCTCCCAAATGCCAAGTCATATTGTGTTACAAGACAAAAGAACTTATATGCAGTGACTCCCTATTAGTTGTAGGTTGATGATGGCTTATGGTCGCAAATTTTGCAGAGTGCATATACGAGAAAGGACGTAGCACTTAAGGTAGAATCATGTTCTGCATAAGTACCTAGTCCTACACCAGTTTAATGTAGTGCTTGCCATGGAATAACCCTAGTGGGTCGAAGAAGTAAGACTTGAACAGCTGATCGCGTTTAAGTGCTGTTACGGAAAATAAATGAGTCGTTCTTGAATTCAGGTATCACAGTCGTCGTTGTATTTTCCAGCTTGAAGTCATGATTCCATATCGAGCAACTCCAGTCAAGGCAGCATTGGTACCTAGGTATCACGCTCTTCAAACATATCCGACGCCGGCTATTTAGGCGCAGCCTCATCTGCATCTATCAACATTCCCTTTATAAATTCCCCAGGGCGAGTGTAAGAAGGCACATCGTATAATAAACGCAGAGGTCAAGGTTTACGATCTTGCCGAAATCACAGGCACTTTCGGCCGAGTTTGGTGAATACGAGTTCAATGCATCGAATTCGCGTCGTTAAGATGGATATTGTCACTGTCGAGTGTCTTTGACCAATGGTGATTGTTTAAATTACGGTTGGGATCTTTCTCACTAGGCGGACCAAATGCGCCGAGATCATTTACCAAACTGCAATCTTCAATCTTTTATCAGAGTCATTCAATCAATTCAGACGCAATCAATTCCATAAACTTTTCTCCGAAATAGAATCTCATCCATGACTCCGGCTCCCCTTCCCCGTCTGTAAATTCTCATCACTCCCTCCCCCCTCCGTATACCACGTACTCGGCTGCTTCTTCGTCGTCTGTACCAGCGAGATCTCACTGTCCTGATCCCTCGACTGGAGGCGACTCTGCCCCGATCGAAAACCACTTGAGTTTGGAACTTTAGCTGATGTTGATCTCGGCATACCGCCGTATGAAGATCCCTTTGTCGTTCCGCCTTCGCGGAAGAAGTATCCGAATATTGAGCGGCTGAGGGCGAGGTTTGCGCCGACAATGCCGAGGTAGAGTTCGAGGTTGGACCAGATTGCTGTTATGGCGTAGACCCCTAGAATTGTTAGGATGGAGTTTGAGGATAGAGGTTGGAGTTGGCTTACAGCTTAGGTCTGATGTCACGACGCCTAGTGATGATGCACGGGCGACTCCGAAACCAGTGGCGCTATTGAACGTTAGTCACAAGATCGTGATAAAGAAGGTGATCCATGGGCCAACTTACACTAGTCCCAAGCTCATCAAAGCCCAGACTGAGATCTTTGTCTTCAATGGAAGGCTGGTGTTCCATATCACAAAGACTGGTAGCAGTGAACATATCAAATCTGTAAGAATGGAAAATCCTGGCGGGGTTTGTTAGCCAACCTCGACCTGAATCATTCGCATTCCAGAAATACATACCAATCGTAGCGTAAATATAGTAGATTCGAATTCGCGGGTTCCAACACTCCCCAACACCAGTCCAATACGCACTGACAGGTCTGCACTCCGAAAGCAAAATAATAATGCATCCAAAATTCGTAACAACCAATCCCGCCATGATCCCCCACGCCGCATACCTCACCCTCCTCTCATCCTTGATCCTCAACAGCAGCAACAAGATCGAAATCTTGAGTAAGCAAATACTCGCAAAAAGCAAAATCTGTGCAACCCAACCAAGCTTATTATTCTGCACATAGTCCTCTGGCTCAATAAACCATCTATGCCGCCCATTCCCAATACTGACCTGCCCAACCTGCACGCCGAATCTCGCGATGCCGAGCAACGTCACAATGACGATGGTGTAGTCGTCCCAGCCCGACGATCGTAGGGCTGAGCGTACCCATATCCTGACGCTAGTGGTGATGATCACCAGGGCGAGACACGTCCCCGATATGCCTAGGAGGATTGGACCGACGTTTTGATCGGGCGGTAAAGGATTCGGTGGTTGCACAGATGCCATGATCAGCGATATGACGAAAGGATTGTGAGCGAAAAGAGGGGAGGGGAAAGGGAGTGCATGAATCTGGAGTAATTAGTAGGTGACTTTTTGTTTATGTACCGTCTGCGCGGCATTTCTTGACGGGACAGGGGAGGGTTGCCGGATCTGATGCATCACACGGCGCAGCTGTTGCCGAAACTTTAATTCTATTAAAGGTAACATCAGATTCTGCTACCTGCTGTATTGATCATGAAATTTCCACTGTTCGAGTCATTCTGCTGCATGAACCGTTGGGTTTATACGCGGTTTCCAGCATAGCCCGCGCATTGTACCATGGCATTATTCAGGTCTCATAATCACTTCCCGCAGAAATATGCCCCGTTCTCTCTAATTCCATTCGTCGCTGTAAGCGAAGGACCCTGAGCAAAACCTTATTGTGCATTGGCGGGGTTTCATCGTCTGCCAAGGACGTATTGGTAGCCCTAAACAGGCGTCGCTCCGCTCCCTGTAACGGGTGAGTCTTCCGCATGTCAATTAAATTTACAGTTAAATACTACCCTAACCTGCAGGGGCAAATGCATGAGCGGGCGAACTCGATAAAGGCTTGTGGTCCCGGGCGTTCCTCTCTTTCTTCTTTTGTCTGTGTTCTGCAGCGATTACCGTGCATTGTAATATCTGTTACTTTCTGGAAAAACCATGCTTGTCAAGTTGCATTTGTGGTTTAGCCTTGCTGCAGCTGCAGTAGCGGCTCCGTCAAAGGACACCTACGATTATGTGAGTTTACTTTACTGTTTGGAGTCAATTTTGTCTCCAATCAAAACGGCATTTGTCTCAGTTCTGCCAATTGACCGTTTTAACTTCAATGACATGTCGCATTCCCCAATCTTAAATCGAGCAATTTCTCGGATCTCTCGGCTAATCACGAACCTTTTTTACAGATCGTCGTTGGAGGTGGCACAGCTGGTGTCGCAGTCGCAGCTCGTCTCAGCGAAGGCCTCCCATACGCCAACATTCTCCTCATCGAAGCCGGTCCCGCTGTACACGATGAACCAAAGATCAACATCCCCGGTATGAAGGGCACCACCCTCGGTACCAAGTATGACTGGAACTTTACGACTGTTCCTCAAGCGGGCGCGAATAACAGAGTTTGGCCGATTAATCGGGGTAAGGTCTTGGGAGGGAGCTCGGCTCTTAATCTTATGACCTACGATCGTGCTGCGGCTGCTGAGTACGATGCCTGGGAAGCGCTTGGTAATCCGGGTTGGAACTGGAAGACGATGATCAAGGCGATGATGAAGTCTGAGACATTTACTGGCAAGAACACTGCGACGTACGGATCAAAGGGCGTTGGCGACAGCGGCCCCGTCAAGGCTGTTGTCAATCGCATCATCCCCAAGCATCAAGAGTCCTGGATTCCTACTCTCAACAAGCTCGGCGTTCGCAAGAATCTCGAGTCTCTTGGTGGAGATCCTCTTGGTGTCATGTACCAGCCCAGCAGCATCGACCCCTCAAACTATAATCGCTCTTACAGTGCCAATGCCTACACGGAAATCTCTGGTCCCAACCTGGAGATTCTTGCCGACACCGTCGTCGCCAAGATCAACGTCTCTGGCCCCGCTGCGAAGAAGGCCATCGCTACTGGCGTGACTCTCCAGGACGGAACCTACATCAAAGCGCGTCGCGAAGTCATCCTCTCCGCTGGTTCAATCCAAAGCCCTGGCCTACTCGAACAATCCGGCATCGGAAGTAAATCCGTTCTTTCCGCCGCCGGCATCAAGCAGATCATTGATCTTCCCGGCGTCGGCGAGAATCTACAAGATCATCTCCGCGTAATGACTTCATACCAGCTTAAACCTGAGTTTCTCTCCTTCGACGCCCTTCGAAGCAATGCTACCTTTGCCGCTGAGCAGCTTGCCCTCTGGAACGCTGGCAAGCGCTCTCTGTACGATTATACTGGCAGCGCATACACCTTCTCAACATGGAAGCAAGCCCTTGGTAACGATGCGAAGTTGATTTCGCTTGCTAAAGACGCTGCTGGTAAGGATGCTAGCAAGGTTGACAAGAAGAAGTTGGATTTCCTCAAAGATTCTTCCGTTCCTCAGGTGGAGGTCATTTTCTCGGATGGTTACACCGGAGTAAAAGGTTATCCCGCTGCCACGTCTCCACTCTTCGGTAAGGGCTTCGTCACTCTCATTGGTGTAGTCATGCATCCTCTCAGTCGCGGCAGCGTGCACATCAATCCCTCGGACCCAGCTGGTAAACCCACCATCAACCCCAACTACCTCAGCAACTCTCACGATGTCGAAGCTGTCTTCCAAACAGTCAAGTACAACCGAAAGATTGCAAACACCGAGCCCATGCGCTCAATCTGGGAGGACGAGTATGAACCTGGCCTGGACGTAAAGACTGATGAGCAGATCAAGGATTACGTTTTGAGAACGACGCTAAGCATTTTCCATCCTAGCGGTACTTGCGCTATGCTCCCCAAGGCAGATGGCGGTGTCGTTGATGCTAAGCTCAAGGTTTATGGGACTGAGAATCTTCGTGTTGTTGATGCTAGTATTATTCCTCTGTTGATCTCTGCGCATATCCAGACCGCGGTTTATGGCATTGCTGAGATTGCTTCTGAACTCATCATCAAGGATGTAAAATAAATGATACTCTTCAAGGAGGCTACACATCAGTCCAAGTTCATAGATAATAAATGTTGAGATTGTCAGGTAATTTCCAAAACCCTATGCCCGTTCGGGAAAAGCTACGCACTATAGTTAATTTATCCTCATTATCCATTTCAAAAACAGCCTAACTTATCATTCTATAACCAGCGAGTGCTATATTAATTTAAAGATTTAGTACTAATTATAGATAAATAATAAGTATCTTACTAATAAAGCTATTTATAAAACATTGAACCCTTATTTAAATAACTAACTAATTAGGTAGCTTGAATATGGCTAGCATATAACTACCAGCACTATTGAATCTTATGCTAATCGGTACCGGTTATAGGGTAGTTGTAGGTTTTTGACCTTTTGTGTTTCAACTCCACTACACCCGCACAAGATATAATACATAATCGCGGGCACAACACTCACGAAAATATGCATCCTATAGGCTTCTTCTGCCTTCCAGATGGTGAAAGTCTGGGATGTTCTGCACCAATAAAAGGTGATGGTGACAAAACCTCTTATCGGTGTAAAAGTTTGACCTCCAATTTACAATTTAAGTTCTTACCAAGTGAGCATGCAGCCCTCCTAGACATGCCACGACAAGCTCAAGTTAGACTTTGAGCATAAGCTTTTCGCGTTGTAACTGCGAAGTAAGCCGTTACTTTTTCCTTTCCTCTCACCAGCCATCATTACTTCTCAACACCATCTTCATCTTTTTGCGGTCGCCCGCTACCCACCACAAACAAGCTGCATTTCACTCTATTGACCCTTTTCAGTCTCAATCCGTTACATACTGCACATAGCTGTGGTAAAAAAACCCAGAGTTAGAACACCCATATGCCCTATTCCGGTCAATTAACCCAGAAACTGATCAACTCTTTAAGGCCGACCCAACTGTTCTCTTTTTTTTCATTAAAGCGAAACGTGCCACCTGATCGCGATGCCTATGCCCATCATTCACATCAACGGCTTCCCAGGACAGGGCAAGCTCACCATCGCCCGGAAGCTTATCGGCCTTCTCTCGTCGTACGATGCCAAGCTTGTTCACAACCATCTTCTCATCGACCCTGTTGGTGCCATCCTGCAACGTTCTAGCCCTGACTATCAGCCGTTGCGACGGGCAGTTCGGTCAGTCATCTTTGATGCGTTGGCGGTTTCACAGGACACTATGAAGTCCATCTTTGTCTTCACCGACTTCCAGTCCAACGACGATGTAGGCCGTGGTGTCATGGCTGAGTACTGCGACATGGCAGCTCGTCGTGGCTGCACCTTGGTCCCAATCACCGTCACCTGCAGTAAGGAGGAAAACCTGCGACGGTTGGCCTCCTCAGAGCGGGTGCTACACGAAAAGCTGACAGATATAGAGCTAGTGGCTTGTCTACGAGATAACGATGTGATATACCAGTGGCCAGAGAATACTTTCCACATGGAGCTTGATGTTACAGAGTTGCAGGCTGATGCAGCTGCACGCATCATCCACAAACATATTCTGGAGGTCTGCAAAGAGCTGAATGGGGAATAGTTAAGCAATGATTCTCGAAAACATGTCATTACAATATCTGGGTGTCTTCGCTCTGTGAATGAAGGTTGTATGCCCGTCAGTGAACAACTGCCAACATCAAAGAAATTTGGCCTCTGAATCTGAATAACAGTACGTGCGTCACTGTTCTCATGTTTCAGTGAGCAAGGCGTCATGACGAGCGCTCAACTTCATTGCCTGAATGGCTCTCGACAACACCCCCTCCACAATGATCCCTTTCCATCTTGGTGCATCGCAAAGTTCAGATCACGCTCGTTTGACTCATTGCAATCATCACCAAAGATCCGTACCAAGTTCATTCAATCTCGCATTTCACAATGGCGATTCAGTACGTACACAACTTCTTTCGCCGAAATCCAAGCCGTCCATCCAAACACAAAAAGATCGACCGCTTCGTTCAGAAATCAGAGGGGCAGTATCAAGCCAAGTTTCTGGATGAGGATAAGCAGTTCCTTCGAATCACTCGAGCTTTTGTGGAGAGCAACAGCGTGGAGGATACGATTGAAGATGTCTTCAAGGCGATGAAAAGACGGGGTTTGGAGAAATATTGGCAGCGGAGGCTCACTGTGACTGGTTGCTATCCCGACCATGTTGAGGTTGACGTTGCGGACCTCGAGAAGTGAGAAGATTCGACAGCGACGAGGTAAATTGGAAAGAAGATTGATTGCGCATCAATTGCGGCAGCTTTTGGATGGTCCGCCTTTGTGTTCATTGGTTTACGTAAAACGTTTGGACCAAGAACGATGTGGGAGGAACTCTTGGCGGTGTGAATTCGACTGAACTATGCCTACTCCACAAACAGTCACCAATACATTGCATTCTGCCTCAGTCTCCATCTGACACATTTGTTGACTCATCGTGCTACAGTAAACAAGTAAAGAAACCATTTTGTGCGAAAAGTGAAAATAGCTCAGTGGCCAAATGCGAAAGAGGCTCACGGGTAGCCAGAGCATTCTGCGCTAAGCTGAATTCGTAAGTGAATCCGAACAGCGCAAAGAACCACTTCGTTCTTTGACGCGTGAACAAGTCCGATTTGCTTGTGCAATATCACTGTTCAACACGAGCAGAGAACAGCCTCATCACACTCGACATCTGTGACCTCCGCTATATAAATTGAGCGCCATCGCCCTCTCAAATTACCGGTCGAAACATCCATACACAACCCTGAGAAACCATGTCGCAACAAACTTCCGAAGACAAACCCACGCATACCCACACCATATGGCGCCAAAAGCCTGTCAGTGAGAGCAAGACGAAGAGACTGCTCGGTCCGCTCATCTCCACCCCAGAGATCAAACTCAACAAGTTCGTTGTGAAGCATGGGTTCTGCTACATGGAACTTTGGGAAGATATGCTTCGATTGACGGTACCGCTGGACACCAAGAGCCCAGAGAAGGCGGGTACAGACCTTGGTGCTCTGATGAAAGATGAGGGAATGGATAGGTACTGGGAATATGTGACTCAGGTGTTTACCAACGATCCGCTTAACATCGAATCAAAGGTGTACGACATCAAATAGCCAAGTTAATCGAATAATGGAGATCTGAGAAACAGTTTGTTAATTTGCTTAGTTCAATGCTCTCTTGACTTGATGGTCTGCCTTGGCAATTAACCATGGTAGCAGGGAAAAGGTCCACTGTCTGGAGATTTCCTCAATAAGCAGTTCACCAAGCTGTGATTGGTCCTGATGAGAACCAACAGCTGGCTCTTCAGGGCGTGTTTGAAATCAAGTCAATTGATTATCATTATTTATATTTCCTCTGACCGTAAAGCTTAAAATCGCCCTTGTGACAACTTGTAGAATATTCCGATTCCGGTTCCAGAAGCCGGTATCTGTGCAAGGAATTCTCACATCCTTCAGCGAATTCCCATCAATGGCACCGTTCCTTACACGGGCCCGCGATCAACAACGCCAAGACATATAATCAGCAACGTTCTTTCTTTCTTACCAGTTGCACCTCTGAAGATCTGAGGCTAGGTCTTAATGAATGTGATCCCCCACCCTTTGTTGAAATAAATCATAGAAATATATCAAATGTTTAGCTCCTTCATCTCTGTTCTCAATGCTTTATTTCTTGTTATCTTCGTTGATGGTTTTGACAAGGCCTCCTTTTCATCAAGGAAATACAGCATATGGTCCGACCAAGGCGATATAGTGATCAAATAGGTATGAGTTTCTTCATTCGAATTGCTTAATCCAGTCCTTCTTCCTGCAAACTACTGTCCTTCCTACCCGACAATTCGTGGACAATGATCCTATTAGGTTATTATGCAATATTACAGGTGATAGTTTATAAACTTGGAAAGCTAATTTTATTAACGATTGGGAGATAAAAGAGAAGCAACCTGACAATTAGTCAGTAGTAATTGTGCAGTGGGGAGCTCGCCCTGATCTTGAAGAGGTGGCAAGTACAGCAATGAATAAATGGAACAAAGGTGCTGTGGTCCACTGTTCGCAATTGCCTTTGTCTCAGAATCACCTTGAACTTATGTGGTGGAGACAAAGTGTAACCGACAATAGAAGCCGGCGCCGGTCGGTTCTGTTCAGCTTCAATGTACTTCGACACAGCGAACATACGCATGTTCACAGATGAACTCATGGGGAGATAGTGTCTGTTAAACCTGGAAGCATATCTACATCACAGACCGTCCCTGCCCCCGCCTAGTTCTATATAAATATTGTGAATGCCCGCTGTCTGACTCACTCAACCACATTTGGCGTATCACTTCACACAACTCAGCTACTCACTCCACTGGCACCAGTAACGAGCTCATTATGGAAACCCCAACTTATAAAAAACCCTCTGAAGCATCCTCAGATGAAAGTCAATTGAACGAATTATTCAGAAACTTCTATTACCTCAGAAAGACAGATGTCCGAATGCTTCCAGGCACCAAGACCTTCCTCAAGATATCAATCCAGAAGTACATGGCAAAGTACGAAGTCGAATTCCTGGATAACGATCAAAGGCTTCGCGTTGCGCTATCCCCAGATATGTTTAGGACGGCCCGTGATGAAAGGCTCGCCTGTCTTATGGAAATGCGAGATGCTATGGCGAAGGCGAAGCTTTTGACCTTCTTTCGTGATGACACAATGGAGAATACTAGAAAGAATATTCACATGACGCGAATCCGCTTATCAGGCCTTGAAAAGATAAATACCAGAACGGACGAGGAGGAAGAAGATTTCGAAGTTCTGCAAGAATTGCTGAAATCGCACAGGAGAGCGTTGGCAAGACTCAAAGAGTCCGAGAGCTGAGACTTAGGATCCAGCGACATGTATGTAGACTAAAGAGATCCAGCAAGCTCCTTGGTGGTCTTATTACACAGTATTCGCCTGAACCAACAGGCGTGTCTGCTTGGTCTTTTGTATCAACGGGAGGCTCCAACCTTCTTCACAGTAAGCCATAGAAATTTATCATGTTCATCTTTCTCCAGCAATTCGCAGTTAATGGTTATATTGGGTAATTGCGTGATGATGCAACTGATTGTCCGTATATCTGAGAGCTAATCCTGCCTTATTAATAAATGGAAGACAAAAGAGAAGCAAACTGACAATCAGTTAACTATAACTGGTTCTAATAGTAAAAGGTTGGCACAGTGTAACAATTGGCAACCGAGCGAAAGTTGTTGTGACCCGCCCTTTGCAAATTCTTTCTTCTGAGACTTCGTTTCACTCTGTGGAGATATAGGCCATGATTTGCGGTGGTTGCCGACAGTGGTTGGTTGTATTCAGCTTGAATGTAGTTGGCTACAGTTACCAGCCGCAGATTCACCGGTGACACTTATTGTGACGCAGACCCCAATGCCGCTCTGAGAGTCAGTGTCTGTTAAACCTGAAATGATGTCAGCATCAGAGACTATCCTCACATCCTCCAACTTCTATATAAACATCGACAACTGCCTTCTCTCTCTCCTGCCCACTCAAAACCTTTCAACAAACCACTTTACAAACCACCAAGTTACCTCAGCAGTAGCAAATCCATAATGAATACCTCGACCTTTGAACAACACGATCACGGCGCTCAGGAGATGGCACAGGCATTCAACGAATCCTACAGGCATTTATTTTACATCAAAATTAAAGATGCTCCCATCCCTCCAGGCTTCATAGAGGGATTAGACTCCTCTATCCAAACCCCCATGTCGAAGTTCAAGGTGGAGTTCGACGACGACAATCAGAAGATCCACATTACGCTGCCCCCAGGTGAATATTCGAAAGATACCATTGACCTCCTTGGTCTTCGTCATGAACTTCAAGCTGCTTTGGATATAACGGGGATTTCTAGATACTTCTTTATGGATCAGCTCAGGTATATGGAGTTTCATGTTGAATCGAATAGGAGGCTTCTATCACAGCTTCAGGATTCGCACGAGAAATGCGGTGGGCGGGAAAAATACATCAGATATAAAAAATTTGACGTGTCGAACCTGGAGGCACAGTTGAAGGGTTACCTTGAGAGGGGGCAGAGGTGGTATTAGATCAGGAAGATCAATGAAACTCATTTGCTAGCTTATTATATAGGCTCCGTCTTTTTAATAAATCTCAGACTTTAACCTTCTTCGCAACAATCCATAGAAATCTCTCATCTGCATCTTCTTCCAAAACCGCAAGTTGAACTTCCAATTCAGCTTCTTCAGTCAACGCCTTTAACACTGCATCCTTGCCAAGGCCGCTCCAGAACATCCAACCTTTTTCTTCAATCCACGTCTCGTTAATAATGACTGACGCCTCATCAGTGCCAAAAGTAGACAGAAAGACACCACCCGGGGCTAGCCATCTACCGATCCGCTGTATCATCTCCTTCTGCTCCTCCTGAGGCAAATGAATGATGCTGTACAGGGCCACGACGGCAGTTAGAGAACCAGGTGTAAAGTCTAGTTTCATCATATCTCCGGGGTGAAACTCAGCACGACCTTGGTACTCAGCCAGATTTTGTCGAGCAAGATCTAGTTGAACGTCGGAGAGGTCGTTGGCGTGGACATAAACAGACGGTGCTCGAGCAAGCAAGGTTGAGATGAAGGGACTCCCGGAGCCGCATCCCAGCTCAAGGACTTGCTTATCGCCAGCTGATTCCAATTCTGGACAGGAATTGAGAATTCTATCGAGGTAGGACAGACGAAGTTCGTTGTGACGTGCTGTCCAAGCGTTGTAGGCTGGTGCAATCGCATTGTATGATGCACGAAGACGGTCTTTCACATCAACAGGTTGTTCCATGGTTTGTCTTTTGGGGAGATTCAGGTTCGTCAGATGTTTTTTGTACGTCAGAGATCTGAATATCTGAAGAAATAAATACAGGACTGTAGATAAGCAGTTGGTCTGGTGAGTCATGCCGGCCGCCGAGTGTAAGACTACCTTGGTTAGCGTATTCCATCATCGCTGGGTTTCGGTTCAACGTCGGTTACACCAGAGTCTCGACGACAACAACAGCGCTATTTATACAAAAGAATTCGCGGTCAGAGTGTCGGTTATAGTAATTGATAATAACCTGCACAAGCCGCTCCGGAAGACCTTTTTGAACTGCCTTAATAGGATTGTCGACGCAGATCTTAGCCTGTCGTGGTGAAGACATCGTCATATCTGCCCCTGTCTTCCCCGCGTCGTGTGCGGCCCAGTGGTGGGACTCAGGCGGCTAAATTATCCCATCCATACAAAGGACGAGATCTTGCTGGCGGTGCATTTACTGCCGAAGTGTTCGGTCTAATTGAGCCGAGTGATAATGTTTTCATTTAAAGCCTTGAGAGTCTCCTTGTCGATAGACATTTAGCGACCATAAGCAAATTCATCATGATGTTCTTTTCCTTGAAGTCGTTGACTTTAGTCGCTGGGTTAATCAGCCATACTTTAGCCGATTTAACCACTGCTGAGAACTCAACCCACATCTCCCTCTCCAATAAGAGATTCGCAGTTGTCCTCGCTAAATCCAGCGGACACATAATTGATGCCACTCTCGATGGCCAAGATCTTCTCGGACCGCTCAGCGGAAACAGCGGCAAAGGTCCCTACGTTGACTGCTCTTGTATCCCAACCGGTTTCTGGACACCGGGTAGCACCGCCAATCTCCGACTTCTCCAAGGCACTGACTCTACGGGCACGAAATACGGTGGAATTATTATGAGCGACACCTACAAGCCCACCAACCAGACCCTCTCGCAGTACTTCTTCCTAAGGGGTGAAGAAACAGGTCTGCATGCATTTACTCGGCTTACATACTTCAACGCCTCCAAGCCCTTTTTGCGTGATCTCGGTGAACTACGCACGCTTTTCAGGCCGAATACCAAACTGTGGACACATTTCTCCACCAGTGAGGGAAACTATGGTCCTCTTCCAGATGCGTCGGGTGCTCTGACAGTCCAGGATGCAACATGGTATGTCGGTAACAAAACCGAGGATCCGTATGTTGAACAATACTCCGACTATTGGACAAAGTACACTCTTTCAGAGAGCTGGCGCAACCACGATGTCCACGGTCAGTTCAGCGATGGTTCTACCAGTGCTGATGGAAGTACTTTCGGCGCATGGCTAGTTCACAATACGCGAGAGACATACTACGGTGGCCCACTGCACTCCGATCTTGTCGTTGACGGTATTGTGTACAACTACATCGTATCTGGCCATCACGGCGCGCCGATGCCAAACATCACTCATGGTTTTGATCGAACGTGGGGTCCGCAGTTCTACTACTTCAACAAAGGCGATAAAGACGCAACACTTGCCGATCTTCGAGCTGATGCTTCCAAGTACGCGGATCCGGAGTGGAATGTCAAGTTTTATGACAGCATTGCCGAGCATGTTCCAAACTTCACACCGTCGGCGAAACGAACTACCTATAGTGGTAAAGTGAAGCTTCCTAAGGGTGCGAAGAAGCCGATTATTGTTCTTTCGGAGAACAAGCAAGATTTCCAACTTAACGTGTTCAATACAAAGTCGCTCCAGTATTGGGCTGAGATTGATGAGTCTGGTGGCTTCACTATTCCTCAAGTCGTGGAGGGAGTGTATAGAGTCACCATATACACTGATGAAGTCTTTGGATGGTTCATCAAAGATGGCATTCGCATTTCTAAATCTCACAACAAGGGTAGTTTCACATGGAAAGAGGAGAATGCTGGCAAAGAGCTCTGGCGTATCGGTACACCTGACAAGTCATCCGGCGAGTACCTTCACGGGTATGCACCTGATACTTCTAAGCCTCTCCAGCCAGAGCAGTACCGCATTTACTGGGGTACATACGATTTTGTTGAAGATTTCCCAAAGGGCGTCAGCTTTCACATCGGAAAGGATAAGGAAGCTGAGAATCTGAACTACGTTCACTGGTCCTTCATCGCAGCAAAAGGAAACCATCTCCGATCCGAGAATTACTACGACAACGTCAACAACTGGACAATCACATTCGATCTTACCAAACCTCAACTCAAAGCCGCCAAAACAGCTACATTCACAGTCCAACTCGCCGGCGTACGTACCGGAAACGGTAACGCGAAGTGGACGCCCGTTAACGATCGTTTCAACAGCAATCTCCCCTGGACCGTCAACATCAACGGCGGTTATGAAGATACATGGGTGATTCCCTACTGGCGGAGCGGCTCGTGTGCTGTCCGCAGCGCGGTAGCGTGTCAGAATATTGAGCACAAGTTTGAGTTTCCAGCTTCGAAGCTGAAAGTGGGAAGGAATGAGTTTGTGTTGAGTTTGCCGTATAATGCTTCTAGTGTTGAGACTGCGCTTTTGCCGGATACTCTTTATGTGCAGTATGATGCGTTGAGGTTGGAGGTTAAGTAGATCGACCTTGATGCGACTGGGGCAGATTGTCCCATCGGCGTCTGTTCGTTTGCACCTCCAGACCTCGGCGTCCTCTCGGATTTCGTTGATGATAGGCATTTTGGGTTATGTGTCGTTGATAGAAGCGATTAGTACTCTCTGTAGTAGATGCTTCAGGATTCCCATTTGTGGTATACATAGCCCTTATGTCGACAGGTTTTGTGTTTCTTGTGCCAAGTTCACTGTTGTGTTCAGATTCTGTTACTCGCATTGAGTCCGGCCACTTACATTGAAACGGTGCTTATATCTATCTGCTCTCACTCAGGCCAGTGGCCGAAGAAAATATGAGTCACTGTAAGGTACGGCAATCCAGGTGGTAAAGCGCACCAACAACATGAACAAGAGACGCATCGTTCCTGTATCCCTCTTTTTCCAAGGCTGCCCTGTTCCCAAGAACTGCCAACCATTTCCCTCTATCCAGCCGTGCAAAGCTCAAACATCCACGTCAATATACTCCCAAAACTCGACTCCCTTTTCAACCTTTTTCAGCTTGCCAATGAGTCGCATTCTCTCATTGTAGGCTATGTCTCCCTTGTCTCGTCTCGCCCTACAACTTTTGCATTCCTTGTCTTTCTTGAGATTAAGCTCTCCACATTTTTCGCCCCCACCCTTGTATTGGTTACACATCCAGAACGATGTCGTTTCAGGAGGCACGCTATAAGTTTCCGCCATGGTTATTGTATTTTGGATACCTTTGCGAAGATGTAGAGTAAATCCTGATATTGAAGTTGTAGAGTAATTCTTGAGGAGTTTTGTGGTTGTTCGTAGGAGAAACTACTATTTTTATAGCCACGTATGCTCCTTGCCAGTGAACGACTCTAGTATGTATCATATGATAGCTGCTTTCACTTACTAACATTCACGTCGATAAGGTAGCGTGCTCTGATCGTAAGGGCCGCTTTTAGGTTGTGAATAGCGAATTCTCCCCACATGATACAATAAAAGACGGATGTTTATTGTCTCAATTATTAGTTTTCTCGATGTACAAGAACTACCCGCTAGCTCCCTCCATCCCAACCACGCTCCAGTCCTCACTCGTGAACTGGATCATCTATCTCGTAGTACTCCCAACACTCCACCATACTTCCACCTTCAATAACATACCAATGATACGATTGCGTTTATCGAGGGCGATATCTCCCTGGTCCCGTTTTGAGTGGCAGTCGTGGCAGTTCATGTTTCCCTTGTGATTAAGATAATTGCACTTCGTTTTGTTGCCTATCCGCTGTTTGCACTTCCAGAACAGCATTGCTTCCGGGGGCTTGTCGTATGTCTCCGTCATGGTTGGAATTTGTGGGCTAAATATGGCTTTGGAGTTGTAGAACTGAGTACTGGTGCGCTTTGCTTGTTCTCCTCGTTCGTTTGCAGACGAGGCCGCTGCTTTTGTAGCCATGCTGCATGATGTTCAAACCTCGAGTCACTGTCAGGGAGTTTCGCTTTCATGAGCTGATTCAAGAAGTAAATGCTGGCAGTGAACTATTCCAGCATGCATCACATATCGGCGCATTTGCGACACATGCGCTGACAAGGCGAGGTGCTTTAATCACAACACCAGCGATGAGACTGTGAATAGCGAATTGTCTCTAACTGATACACCTTGCTCAAGCTACGCTTCTCTTAGTTCTTGAACTCCCAGAATTCCTTCCCGCCTTCAACTTTCTTCAATACCCCAATCTCGAGGCCATCTTTATCGATAGCCTTATCTCCCTTATCTCGCCGCGCCTTGCATTCCATGCACATTTTGTCCTCCGTTTCATTAATCTTGAAACACTTCTTGCCGTCACCTTTTGTCTGGCAACATTCCCAAAATACGGTTTCTTCAGTCAGTTCATGGAGCGTTCTAGTCATGTCTGCTTCTTCGCTTTCTATTTTTGAGTTCCTTGTATGACTTGGTTATTTTATGGCTGGTGGATTAGTTTGTTTTCCCTGTCTGCAAGGACGCGTCTTCTCTTTTATAGCCATAATATGTGGTGATTAGTTGCTCCGATGTGTCCCCTCCTCTCAGTGAGTTGACGGATTTTGGCTCATCCTCCGGTCTCTACCAGTTAGTCATACTAACATACGTCACAGAATTGCTGTTTCCAGTCAAATATTCACGGTAGCGGGTTTAACATATGAATCCGTGTTCATTAAACTTATTAGTCCTGAATCTCAGTCGCTCCCATTACCCATTTTTCCCAACCAAGACAAAGAAAACAATTACATAAATTATCATGACCAAAACTTGAGTTTCCCAGCCCAGCCCGAAGCCTGTCCACCACCACCATCATCACCCCCATCAGCATTCCCAAACGACACCTCCCTCGGCTTGACATAATACAAATCCGTTTCCCTAAACGAATAATCCACATTCGTATTCGACGGCAATATCGCCGACCACGCAGACGGCTGCTCTCCCAAGTCCCCACTATCCGTACTCAAACTCGAACCAACGGAATTCCTCTCGGCAGGATTCTCATAAACAGTCGGTGGGCGCGTGGTGTCAAAGGATGGAAATTGCTGATGGCGCGGAGAAGAGCGCGATCCACGTGGCGAGTCGAATTGACGTCTGTCGGAGAGGCTTGAGACGGATCTTTCGGGGCGGGGGGAGCGGAAGTATGTGCGGAGAAGTTCGGGGGATACGGGCTCTGAACCGCGGGAGGATCTGTTGGCGGAGTCGGAGGATGAGTTTGCTGAGCTTGATAGACTGCTGCTTCTGTCGTGGTCGGTGATGCTTTGGTTTGTTAGGTCTGTTCTTGTCGTTGGACGTCGTGAGAGTTGACGAAGGCCGTAAACCTGTAATGGTTAGTTTTCGAACTCGCTGATACAATTTGTGATGACATACCTGAGGCCGCTCGAGAGAGAAATCGCGAGCGGGCTGTTGCGGGCTCTGCCATTCATTATAACAAGTGGCGCCAAGGCGTGCAGACTCGTAAGCTGAGGGAACAAGAAACATGGCAATCAAGAAAAGTGCATGGAATGCCAGCAAAACATAACCAAGCGCACTCGCAGCAGTATGAGTCCACAAATCAGGAATCATTGCCAAACAGAGAAGAAGCGCTGAAAGTCGTGAACCGGCGACCAAGACCGGCTTTGACAGTATCCCAGATGTCGCGCTGACCCAAGCAAGAAACCCCAACTGAATGACTTCACAAGCCATGAGCGAAAGCAGCTGCACGGTCCCAAAACGCTGTAATCCGCCAATAATGACTCCACGAGCGAAAAGAAGAATGAACGTAACATAGCTGTAATAGTCCTGTGTTCGTGACGGTTCCTCCGGTGTCTGCTTGTGAAGATCGTCGACCAGTAAATAACCCATGTCTTGAGGACTTCGCGACATTCCCCACCAGCACCCAATAACCAACAGAATAACCACCACGATGACGAGCAGTGTATAGTAGATCGGGCGGAAGCTGGCGCTGTCAAGTTGATACGTCGTCCAAGCCGTGAGCGGAAGCAGTAGATAACTCAGGTACACTCGTAAAGCAACCCAGATCGTAGCTTTGTGCGGTTTCGACGACCGGTCAATCATCCATCTCCCTGACTGCTGGAACCAATCACGCGTCCATCTCAAATGAAGTCCAGCCTGAATTACCGCGTACAAGAGCACGAGAATGACACCCGCCAGCGTCGCAATATTTGTCCAGGTTTCCACTGTTACTGGAGCCCCCATCACCTGCGTCATGTGCTCCAACCCCGAAGTCCCGCCAAACGTCCCATTAATCTCATGGATCCCGTCGTGAATACCATAGTACAGCGAATGTCGCCATACCATACCCCGTCGAGTCATGAGTGTAGACCAACTCGTCGAACTGACCACCGGTTGAAGAAAGCCAGGCTGTCGAAGACTGAGCGCGCTGGAAAAGAAGATGAATTGTATGTATGCGAGACAATCGGCGATGCGCGTAAGATGAGATCGGCTTAAACCTCTTTCCTGCCCGGATTCGTCATCATCTCGTAGCGGATGCACGAGGTTGTGCCATTCTCTCCCCGCAGCTGCCAAAACGACCAGAATAAACGTAAGCGCCGGTATCCAGAACGAAATCTCCTGGACCGTGTATCCAATATCCGGCGTCAAAAACCCGTTGAGACAGGCCACTGAGAAATGATCCGGCGCATCAATGTTGATCTCAAACTCATACGCCGCCAGCGGTTTCGGATCATTGATCTTGAAAAGAACCTCGAGATACTGCATGTAGAAAACCGTGTTGATCTGCTTAATCTCCCTAGTTCGACACGTCGCATTTTGAATCTCGCCATTGTAGCGCGTCGTCCCGCCCAGCGCCTCCAAGCTCAATTCGATAGAGGCGTTGTCGAGAAGCGATCTCCGACACGATGCTATCGTGGGATAATTTCCTAATATTTTAAGACTAAGCGTCGTTCCATTGTCTTGCTTGTGTAAGTACACGTCGAGGCTGTTTGGGTCGTATGAATATGCTGATGAGGATGGGACACTGCAGTCCTTGAAATTAACATATGATGCGTGCGCGGAAGAGCAAAGAGTGAAGATGAATATTGGTAATAATGAGTGCATTTGTGATATTAAAAATTATTAAGATGGTGAAGGAATGAACGGGTCGGATTGGGTTAGGTGAGGTCTCGGCTGAGGATGAGATCAGATCTCGGCTGTTTTGGTAAGAAATTGAGAAAGGGAAAATTGTTATTGATGCCTGAGGTTAGGAGGGACGCATTGACAGTGCGTACGTGGGTCGAACCACTACTTTGCCTGGTCTGGTCTGGTTTGGTCTGGTTAGTGTTGCAACTGAAACGCTATGGTCCCAGCTCAAGTGCCGAGGCAGACTCAAGGCTAATGAGTTCAACCAAGCCACGTACAGTACATTCAGAGGTAAAACTAGACGCAATTGCTAGGTACTCAGCAGTTTTTAATACACGTCCCGCTGTGATTTCGATGCAATTGTTTCTTTTCAATGTCATTCAATGACTTCTTGCTGTACGAGATTCTGAACCGCCACTCGGCGTCTCCGAAGTTTTGACTTCTAAAACGCCTAACGGACCATGAATTATCCGGGCGTCGTCTCAGCTCAGCCCCCTTTTATTCGCCCCCTTACTAACAGCGCACAAACGTTCTATTGTTAGAAACTCAATACCAATCAAGTCGCATTGATCATGTCTCATCAAAAGCGGTTGCCATCTCAATGCAACCTTGCATGTATGACCAATTGAGCGATATTATTGGCCTTTCGGCAATAAACACTCAATGTACATGAGGCTAGTCTGGATCCGGTTAATTTGGCACTTGATGGATGCTTCACTTTGTAGCCAATCTCGAAACTGCAAAGACTTGAGAACTCTGTTGCGCTCTCTATAGCGGGACAATATGAAATTGACTACGGAATAGCTGAGAGTATGGGTATGAAGTAGGCCAATTGATGCCAGTGGTATCAGCCCTTGCCCGGTGGTTCATTCGAACCCGTTGGTACCTATGGCTATTGTTTCGAATTGAACTTTGACATCTGCGACTCTGATTTGCCAATTCCCTCGCCTGGCTGAATTGTTCCCATCATCTGACGGCTGCCGACAAAGAAACCCGAAAGCTAGTGACAAACACTTCACCCATTTTTTCCAAGTGGCGCCCATCAACCGCTAAAAAACTAGCCCTACCCTGAAAAGCGCCCAGGACTAAAAATACCCACTTCCCTCCTCCGATCCTCTCCCACCGCCTCGCCTCGTCACTTTCACCCATCCCATCAACAAGCCCATCATGTCCCACTCGTGCTTCTCATCCCTCCCCGCGCAACCAACCGACGAGATCTTCGATCTCCTCGCCCTTTACCGCGCCGACGCCTCTCCTGACCGCGTCAATCTCGGCGTGGGCGTCTACTGCACCGACGAGGGAAAATCATGGCCCTTGGATGTAGTGACCCGCGTTGAGAACCAGCTCTTTGAGGAGGCTAGTCTCACAAGACACGATTATCTCCCCATCGAGGGCGATCAGCAGTTTTTGAGGGTTGCGAGGGATTTGATCTTTGCGGAGCAGGATGATCTGAGTATCGCGAGCGTGCAGACTGTCTCCGGCACCGGAGCGAATCATATCGGTGCGAGGTTCGTGGCCGATTACTTGAGACCGCAGAATATTTGGGTGTCGGATCCGACGTGGGCTAACCACCATATGATCTGGGAGTCTGTCGGTATGAAGCCGAGATTGTACCCGTACTACAAAAAGTCGGATTGTTCGCTGGATTTTGAGGGCATGATCAAGACGCTGGAGGAGCATGCTCAGCCGCGCGATGCTGTTCTTTTGCACGCTTGTGCGCATAACCCAACTGGTCTTGATCCCACCAAGGAGCAGTGGAAGGCCATCGCAGAAGTCTGTCAGCGAAAGCAGCTCTTCCCCTTCTTCGACGCAGCCTACCAAGGTTTCGCATCCGGCGATCCCGCCGAGGACGCATGGGCGATTCGATATTTCTACCACCAGCAGCCTCGCCCCGACATGATCGTTGCGCAGTCCTTCTCCAAGAACTTTGGTCTGTACGGCCACCGAACAGGCGCTGTTCATCTTGTTCTCGCGGAGCCTTCCAAGGAGATTCGTGACAACGCATACTCGACGTTATCGTATCTCCTCCGATCTGAGATTTCGATGGCGCCGAAGTACGGATCTACGATTGTCAAGACGGTTTTGGATAGTGAGGAGTTGACGGCGGCTTGGACGGCGGATCTGCAGGTTATGAGTAGTCGTATCAAGAGTATGCGACAGGCTCTTTATGATGAGCTGGTGAGGTTGGAGACGCCTGGTACATGGAATCACATTGTTGATCAGGTAAGCCAAACAGTCTACAAGTTGATGATGAGGAAGTACTGACAATTTTAGATTGGTATGTTCTCATACACTGGCCTTTCTCCCTTCGAGGTCAAGGTTCTTCGTGAGCGATTCCATATCTACCTGCTCAACTCGGGCCGTATTTCTATTTCTGGATGTAAGTTTGTCTTTGTTTTTGTGACAGCGGGGTTTCTGACGATTTGATAGTGAACAAGAGGAATGTGCAGTATGTCGCCAAGGCGATCCACGACGTCCGAACCCAGGGCCATGGACTTAACGGAACCAACGGTACAAATGGCACAAACGGTGTCAACGGGCACTAGATTTGATCTTCATGATATAGATTATAAGAGCTAAAATACCCTCCCGGGTTTAAATAGAGATATAACCTTTACAGCACTATTATGTTATGTTTAATCCCAAATGAGACAACTCGTCGCATGCCTCGCCTAACTAGATAATTCTCTTACTTTAATCTCTTTATGACTGTATAAAGGTTGGTCTTGTTATTTCTCTGCTAATTTCTATTAGTCTTTTATACTGAAGAAAACGCGGTGTAAAGCTCATTCGGCATCAAACACGATTGTCTCCGATGCCGGGCCGAGCTCGGCCATAAAATTCAGATCGCAAAGCACAAAGTACAAGAGATTCACAAACAATTTATAACTGAACAGCATACTATAACATCAAGGTCCACCACTTTTTGCTAAAAATAATTGGTAGATCAAGTTCACGTCAACCATGTTAATATTTTATTGACGGGCTAAGGCAGCGCTTTAAAATAAAATGCGATAAATTGATCTTGTCGCGTTGTCGACTCAGTCACAACATGGCCCTTTACAAGTAAGGCCATAGTAGCCTCTCGTCAGTTACATCAGGCCAAGCGAGTTACCTTGTTGCAATCATGATCCCTCACTGTCAGATAACTCCCTCTTCTCGCATATGCGACCTTCGGGTGAGCATTGGCGAGCCACTAACTACATATGTCTTACCGGAAGTCTTGTGAAGTCCTTGACTTGTCGTCCGAATAGAGTCACAGTCACAAAATACCCGGTGACATCCCCCGGGACACTTCTATGACATATCCCAGTAACATGGACGGCCTACGGTGTTACAAACGATTGTTATCTATATCAAACCCTGGCTATGATTGGCTCAGCGTTGTCGACTCGGCTTCATTGAGGGATGAATTACTCAGCCGGACCAATTCAAGAGCGAGACGAAGCTATGAACATAAATCAAGTTCCAAAACAATATCCACAACCGAGTCAAATGAATCCTTTGGTGTCCCAAGTTCCAGAGTTCGTGCTATTAGTGGTCGGTTGAGAATGTCTGTCTCACTGAGAACGGTGGGGCGTTCAGCACCATTTTCCTAATTAGGAAATTCTCAACTCAACAATCCCAGCCTTGCTGGCGGATTACTCGGGAACCCAGTCACGAACTTTTTCAGAGTCAATGATAGGTTACCACAATGTCTTCTCTGAGATACTACCCCGTCGGAATCCGACTTGACCATCCGTGTGAAAGATGATGCTATGGCCTTGAGAGGTATAAAGGTCCCAGCGAGCTCCCAGAGTTTCTCTATATTATCAACATCCTCTTCTTTACACTCTTCAAAGAACCTGTAATTTCTCAGTGTAACCAATCTCATTATGCCCGATACCCTCACCCTCCAAGGCAAAGTCGCCATCGTCACCGGCTCAGGCCGCGAAAACGGCATTGGCGCTGGTATTGCCCTCGCGCTTGCTCGAAACGGTGCTTCAGTCGTAGTAAACTACGTCTCCGACTCCTCTAAGCATCGCGCCGAGAATGTCTGCACCGCGCTTCGTGAAGCCGGAGGAAAAGCTATAGCTATCCAAGCTTCTGTTGATACCACCGAAGGAGCGAAGTACCTCGTTGACAAGACCCTTGAGGAATTCGGGACCGATCATATTGACATTCTTGGTAAGTTGCGCGTGTAAAGTTCTTCTTCGGGGCTAATAAGAGTAGTCAACAACGCAGCAACCGCGATCCTTTGTCCTATCACCGACGAGCCGAACGCGGAGCAATTGACCAAAGTCTTCCAAGTCAATGTTCTTGGACCTTTCTACATGGTTCACTACGTTATCGCTCACATGCCTCCCGGCGGTCGTATCATCAACATCAGTTCCACCAACGCCAAGCGAGGAAACGTCGTCGCCTCGTCGTACGCAGCTTCTAAAGCCGCTCTCGATAACTTGACATGGACTTGGGCTGGAGAGGTGAGTTACCCCACCATGTTCCCTTTTTCTGATACACGCTGATAACGCTGAGTAGCTTGGTCGCAGTAAAGGTATTACTGTCAATTCCGTGGCTCCCGGTCCTGTGAGAACAGATATTTATCCCGAGGGACGGGAGGATGAGTTGATGAAGTGGGAGGTTGACATCACTAGAGCTGCTGATCGACCTGGAACGCCTGAGGATATTGGTGATGCTGTTCTTTTGTTGGTTCAGGAGAAGTCTAGATGGATCACGGGGCAGTATATTGGTGTTAGTGGCGGTGTCACTTACTAGGCTTTGGCATTAGCTTTTAAAATGTCATACTAAGATAGCCATTCTCCAATATCAGCCCGAAGATGCGTCATCTCAAGTGGAGAAACCTTTTCAACCCATACAACCTTTCGTAAACATTCCATCAAGTCCTCCCATGATCGTAGCCTAATGCATGACATGGTCTGTGTAATCTGATCCAGATACCAGGGCTTTGAAGAACCTACACCCATACAGACCTGGATAACCAACGCCCAAAGCTTCAGCTCCTCTTTCCCCTTCCAAATGCGGTCGTCTAATTGTTCCATAAGTTGCTTAACCGAAGTATTCCTTCTTGCTGCAACGTACAGCGCATCGCCAGATGCTTGTGTCGTGACCAATGCGAACAGGCAGACTGCTGAGATGCGCACTATCTCCGCAAATATGCCAGTAGACGTCGCACGCGGCGAATCATGTCGTTTCTGTATAGAACTCATTCTTTGCAGCGATAGGACTTGATGGGCTAGAGCGCATACTGGAATGAGGAGATCAAGCGCAAATGGACTGACGTGCCATACTTCATTTAGTAGGACGGCGACCTGATTCGCTGATGTGAGAGCGCCATCGATGACGGCAATTTGTTCCTTGATCGGTTGATCATCATTGCTCAATGATGTTAACAGCTTTTGAACGTATCGCGACCTGGTAGCTTCGGGCAGGGTAGGTAAATCTCGAGGTAAAGGGAATCTCGGTTCAGCGTCTTCAACCATTGAGCCTAGAAGGTCGCAGCTACAGGAGTCAGTAAGTACATTACCCCATGTGACAAGACTTACATAAACAAAGATTGCCGAATAGCAGGACGTGAGTCCAGTTCTTCAACTCCGCCGGCCATTTCAACTATCCTTTCTAGGCCTGCCATGTGCACTAACCACGACTCGGAATTTCCAGCACGCATCTACCTCATTAGCCATAATCCTCAACGCCATTCCGATGACTTACATCAAAAGTCGCCAGACAAATAACCGTCCCAATAACAGCATTCTCACTAGCCTTACTCTCCACCTCAATCCCCTCCCTCACCAAGCTCAACGACTCAGTATACTGCTGAATCTCCTCCACAGTCGGTGGACTCTCAAACGTCGCCGTTAATCTCTGCCTCAATCTCAACACAGGATCAACAATAGCTATCGATAGCAATCCTTCAGAAACCATATCCATCGCCCGGAATAGCCGTCGGAAATTATAGCAGACTTGCGCGTCGCCCCAGTATGTCGGGATGAAGATTGAGTGGCTTGTTGGATTTGGTGTGCGGACTGTGCCCATTCTTCGGGAGAGACCTATGTCTTTCATGACATGTTGGCGGATTTTGCGTTGGGCTGCTTTGTCCTTTTTTGCGGGGTTGACTTGGACGAAGGCTAGAGTTGAAGGCTGGGTGTTGCTTTTCAGGGGAGGTTTTGGAATTGAAGGGGCTTTTTGGACCTTGAATTTGATCTCCATTGCTTTTAAAATGTTTCAATGACGCTGGGATGGAATGTGAGTTGTTGAGCTGATGTGATGAGGCTGACTTGGAGGCTTCTCATCTTGGCTTAGTGAACGGGTCAAATAATTACCCGATTGCTGCCTGGACAGATGAGGTGGCCAATGAGGTCAGCGGAGGAAATGCAGGGAATTAGATAAGCTTATCCTTATCCTTATCGCACCCCGAGCACTTTTTGTTTTCATCGGCCAACGTTGATGCTGATGGTCGGTAACATACCCTGTACGTCAGTGGCTCGCAGCATTTATCTTTTTCTGTTTGTGCAGTTGAATAAATTCGAGTTGAATGGGGGAATGTTCTTTATCTCATACTGACTCTAATACATTGTGCTTTTTATCTTGATCTTGTGAGCCCAGTCCGAGCAAGGCAGTGGGTTATGGACTTCGGCGTAAAGTCTCTCTTGGGCACGCGAAATGAAGAGTGAGATGTTAACTTGCGATTCTTGCTAAAATGTTTATTCCTCGAATAATAGAACCACTTTCCTCATATATATCATCTCCTAATCCAGATTTTGATATGAACTTAGAGGATTATTGCTTTCCTCGGATAGCAAACCAAACCCCTTTGTTCAACAGCTGACATGCCGATCAAAGACCCCAGACCACCCCCGGAAGCGAATCTGACTGGTCAGATCGAGATCAATCCAGACCTCGATCCCAACCCCGTGGTCCACCAAACAAGCATCAAAATAAACACTTAGATTAACGTCACGCATCACCCTAATAAAAAAGACCAGTCTGGGCACACTCAATGCCAACATCATCCCTCGGAAGGCAGCTCATTCCAATCCATCTTCCTCGGAACACCAACCTATCAGCACCTCCCCCCCACGGGCCCAAGTCTCAGCTTAGCATAGTCGCAATCTCTGCGGGGAACCCTAATTGCTCACCCACCCAATCACAGCACGTCTAAAGCCGACATGATATGCCGGCAGCTGGTGAGAGTTTCCGTCTCCCCCAGATTTCTGAGTTTCTCTACCCCAGGTAAAACGGCGAACTCCAATACCCCGGATCCGATAAGACGCAGAACCCCCGCTCGGCACTAGCGCTGGGGGAAGAGTTGATCGAGAGATTGGGTATAAAGGGGGTCAGACGTCGATCTCTTTAACCTTTTTAACCATCACTTTCTCATTCATGTTCAGCAAGATGGATACCAGCGCGCAGAACGAGAAATTGCAGAATGGCGCTGACACTGCGTCCAACATGACCGAGACTCCTGGCGCGACTGTGGAGAGGTACGCGTTCCGTGCTTTGTTCAATTAGACTTCCACGTCTGACTCACGATTTGCAGCATTGAGAATGCGCAGTTCTACATTGATCCCAAAGCAGAAGCTCGACTTCGCCGAAAGATTGACTGGATGATCGTTCCGACCGTCTGTCTCCTCTATCTCTTCTGCTTCATCGACCGCGCCAACATCGGTACACGCCTCCCTTCCCATTCCCTATCTCCAAATTAACACGAGTCAGGAAACGCCCGCCTCGCAGGCCTAGAAAAAGATCTCGGCCTCACAGGCAACGACTACAACCTCGTCCTGTCAGTCTTCTACATCAGCTACATCGTCTTCGAGATCCCCGCCAACCTCCTCTGCAAATACATGGGCCCCGGATGGTTCATCCCCTTGACATCGTTAGGTTTTGGCCTCTGTTCTATTTTCACGGCGTTTGCCTCGAATGTTCACCAGATTTGTGGTGTGAGATTTGTGTTGGGGATTTTTGAGGCGGGTATGTTGCCTGGCATTGCGTATTATATGTCACGATGGTACAGACGATCGGAACTTACCTTTCGGTTGTCGCTGTATATTGTCATGGCGCCGTTGGCCGGTGCGTTTGGTGGCCTTTTGGCGTCTGCGATTTTGAAGCTTCCCAACTTTGGACGCTTCACTAGCTGGGAGATGATTTTCGGTAAGTCTTCTCATGTCTGACAGCCCGATCAGTCGCTAACGTCATGACCAGCCATTGAAGGTATCATCACCGTCAGCCTGTCCATCATATCTTTCGGTAAGCCCTCCCTTCCTCATGCCCTCTCACATTACTAACATGCCCCAGCAACTCTCACCGACCGTCCCCAATCAGCCGCCTGGCTCACCGAAGAAGAAAAAGCCCTCGCCCTCAACCGCATCAAAGCCGAACGTCTGGGTACAACTGAAGTCCTCGACAAGATTGACACCGCCAAGATCATCGCCGGCATCCGCAGTCCCCTCACGCTCTCAACATCCATCATCTTCCTCCTCGACAACATCACCGTTCAAGGCCTCGCCTTCTTCCTGCCCACCATCGTCCGAACTATTTATCCCGAGCGAACAACTATTTCTCAACAGCTGTTTACTGTTCCGCCATATATCGTCGGTGCTTTTTTCACGGTGCTTATTCCGGGAATCAGCTACAAGTTCGATAGAAGGCAGATCTTTATTATTCTTTGCGCGCCGATGGTCATGGTGGGTTATGCCATCTTTTTGGGGACGACGAATGGGCATGCGAGATATGGTGCTACATTCCTTGTCGCTAGCTCGGCGTTTGCGCTGGCGCCTTTGACGAATTCGCATATCAGCGCCAATGTTCTCAGCGACACAGCACGCAGTGCAGCCATCGGAACAAATGGTACGTCCATCAAACACTACCCTCAGCTTTAACAGGTCACTAACTATTCACAGTCATGTTTGGCAACATCGGTGGATTGATCTCTACCTGGTCCTTCGTCAAGAGTGACGCGCCCAACTACCCCATCGGAAACGGTCTGAACTTGGCCACATCCAGCACGATTCTTGTTCTTGGTGCCGCGACTCTCTGGTGGATCAAGCGCGATAACCGGAAGCGGGCTAGTCGATCTGCTGAAGCTGAATTGGCTGGCATGTCGCAGCAGGAGATTCAGGACCTTGATTGGAAGAACCCCAACTTCCGATGGATTGCTTGAGCGACAGTCTCTAGTTGATAATATAGCTATACATTTTGGAAATGAATCAATGCACTTATCATTTTCTGAATCTGCTGTTCGTCATACTTTGCTGTTCAATTGAGAGTCTGTGATGTTTTGGGACCCGAGCGCTACGACTTGGCACTAAATCATCAATAGTGTCGGTGTAATATTGAACGATAGTGGATCTCGAGTCAATAGTTGACTTGACTAAAATTCTTAGGCTCCAACACTAACAGAAACCCCGGTTCCTGTTTTGTCGGCATCAGGGCTCATTAATTCAATCACAACAGCCTTTCAGTTATCGGTTCACGGTCGCAAAAGTATGTAAATAATTATGTGGCATCAAATGAATACAGTCAGCTCGCCTGGCAATTCAGCGACAGTAAGTTCTTCATCTCTGCATTGATCTATTCGAAGCACAGTAATACTGGTTTCCGCCAATCAAATACCGCAAGCAGCAGAATTTTGCCATTTGCATCATGATATACCTCGGTATGGGGCAGCGGGGCAAGTGTCGCCTGGCCATGATGTTCTGGAACTCGATTATCTTACACCGCCATGTCACCGATGGATTAATCTAGCGGATCTGACTTGCAGAAGATTGTAATTAACTCATTTTAATCCACAACCTTAAACAGACGTCGTTCTACTGCGAACAACTCTGCTACTAATGGAAGTGATTGGGAAACACGCTTATGACGGGAAGAATGCTGTGTCCGCTCAGATGAGACACCGAGTTCTTGACAGCATGATTCTGGTCATTTAAGGTATCTTTCAGAGTTGTTATCCAACTCTCATATCTTCTGTACCTATAGTAATAACTGATTCGACATTAAACGTCACGTATATAAGGTCGCGCATCCCTCGCAGCCTCTGTCCTTTTTCGCAAGGTCCTCTCACCAGATTCCCAAGTCTCCCTCGTCACCACTACAAACCAACGACATCTCCCCAGTAGAAACCCTAACCCATATTCGAAATCATGTGTCAAATCAGAATCCTCACCAAGAAATGCCAGAAATGCCTCGAGAACTTCCCCCCGGAATTTTCCGTGAGTCGCTGCCAGAAAGCCGTAGATAACAAGGTAAACCAGTGCGACTGGAAAGATTGCTACGATATTGCAGCACTGGCGGTCGGAAATTGGAGGGATTGCAAGAAGTGCTGGGCCAAGTATGAGGAGATGCTGCGTGAGAGAGAGAGGCTTAAGTTGCTGCAGCAAGCAAAGTGATTGTGGGTTGAGAGGCTAATCGAGACTGAACGATGAGGATTATGGTATCTTAGATCTCGAAGCCTACTTATAATGTGTTTTGAGAATATTCACTTAGTTTTAGCAGAACATTGAGGAGAAATAGGAACTACGTAGTCTGAACTGCCTTTAAGTATGGGCATCACGCTTGGCAACCCGTGTAGTATACGCGTACTCATAGCTCGACCGCCCGGCTTGCTTGAACCTTTATCTTCTTAATCGTAATGCTAGAATTATTAAGAAGTTAAATGTTTGCCTTTAATCATGGCATGTCTTTCAAGTCGCACCGCCGTTGCCCCCTCGCCACAGGGTAGGTCCTCTGAAGCGCTACTTCACCTTGACATTGATCAAGCCCCTTCTGTTGGGAATTTGCGCTTGAAATATGCTTCTTACAAAAGTAATATTAAAAAGGCCTCCCTAGGTTCATGCACTGTTACTGTGAGGCGCGTTCACGGACATGGTTTCCCTCGTCGGAAGTTGACATCAGGATCAGAAGAAGGTTTAGGGTAAGTAATTCTTTTCGAACTAAGATAATCGGAGGGGAATGTGTAACAAGCAATCTCCGTCTCTTAGCCTCTGTGCACCCTTCTGTAGTAGCTGCCTTCTATCGATCTAACTCAATAGTGTTCGATTTGAAATCCAACTGCGGGTTTCGTTTCTCATATACTTCACCAAGGGCTGTTTCATTCACCGCCAAGTAGCACCATTTCCCGGTCATCTTCACCTCAACCTCATCGGAATCGTGCAGGGTCTCAAACCACTTGCTCGGTTTGAGGATGTTTTCCTCAGGAAGAATGACATCCTGTTCTGCCGTTTGATTCGGATGAAGGGTAATAGTTCTATTGTTTTTAGCCGCTTCAATAACGTCCGGGTTCCAGTTTTCACAGTCTCCGAGGTTCTCGTTGTTCGCTGTAATGACGAATAACCCGTTTTCGAACGCATGTTTATCCATTGGGCTTTCTTCTTCGCAGAAGCGGATTGTGTAGGGGCTATTGTTGATGAATTTGACGTTGATGGTTGGTGGAGTTTTGCTGACTTGCTTGATTTTGACCTCTGTGCCCTCCAATGCGTTGCGGATTTTTTCTCCAGTTTTCTTGGTTTGAAACTCGGAGTCGAACTCGAACGGCTTTACATCTTCTGGTTTTGTTCTGCAATGCCATCGCCCCCTCTTCTTGACTGCGTTCACTACTTTGATTCTACTGAAACACTTTGAAGGCGGTTGAAAGAAGTACCTGTAGTAGCTCGTGATTTCGCATTTAACCCTCGCCTCCACTGGGTCGTAGAATAGTTTGACTTTGTCTTCGCAAGCTTTCACTGTAAGAGGCGGAAAAACGAATGGAGGGAGGATCGGTGAGCGGGCATTCAAGCCCTTGCTGCGCTTGGAAACTCTTTCCCCCGGGCATTCCCATCGCCCCCACGGGTCCTTGACTGCGTCCACTATTTTGCTTATCCTGACAGGCGCTGGAGGGGATTCCGAGAAGTCCTTGTAGTAGCTCGTGATTTCGCATTTAAACGTTTCCGACCCTAGCTCGTAGACTCGTTTGATATCGTCTTTGCGATCTTTCATTTCCTCGTCAAAAGAAGGAAATGGAGGGAGGATTGGTGAGCGGGCATTCAGGCCTCTGCCGCCATTGGAGCCTTGGTGCCGAGGATGTTCGTAATCATGTTTCGGGGCGGCTGTGGCAAGGCATGCCAGAAGACCAAAGAGGACGACGAGGGAGAGAAAAGGTTTAAGAATCATTGTGAGAAGCGATGATTGATGACCTAGAGAGAGGATGAGCGATCTTCGCAGGACGCAGGTGTTGACAAAGGTCTATGGAGTTGTAACATTTGCAATTCCTTCGGCAGAAGACGTCGTACTTATAGATGAAAGGAGGAGTGAGGAGGTTTGGTGCGAAGAAGCGGGGATGCACGCCACTGATCCTGTGTGATAAGGAAGAACGAATGGGAATTGGGGATTCATCACGGAAGATCATGTTTCTATGATGCTGTTGAGTCAATCCCATTCAACTGACCGAGTCGGACATGTTGAAGCGGGGATATCACACGTTTAAGTGCCTACAACCTTTCCATGATCAGGCAATGTGGGAGCAGAGATTTGGAAAAGGCTGCGATGTCAACGAATAGACCATCAGCAATTCATGTGGATTACAACAACATTTGTTATTTATCATTCCACTGGGCTTGGTTCACCCAATCTATGATCAAAGCGCGAAGAGTAAAAGCATCACCATTCGTTTCGTGACCGACAGTGGCGCCTTAGGGTAGGCAACTCAATTGACGAATAGATGACGCCTGCAAATTCTGCTTAGGGTCAAATGATGTCTCTCCGCTGTGGCTCGTCGCCATTGTAGGTCATTCGCGTAAGAAAACCGCCGAAGAAACAATGCCACGGCTTTGATGCCACAAATTTTGCTTGCATAGATGATGTCGAAATAAAGTTGCATACACGTGATGGGACCCTAGACATCAGTGTCATTCTAGCATGGCCCTGACGCAAGGAGCATTAAAATTAAAATGAGGCAAAAAAGGGGGCGGTCAAAGCAGCGGCAAAACTACGGGTCGCGAGAAATGGACCACAATTGCAACCACAAACTTTCTTCTTCAAAAGGAAAAACTCAATAAACAACATGCACTCGCTTGATAAGCTTAAGACAAGAAAGGCCGAATATAATTAACCTTGGCTGCAAGCTTATTGTAGTGCCAGCGATTATGCATGACGGGTGCGAAATGGATTTGGCTATGTGGCTCAGGATCCTAAGTCGGGTTTTCCGGACACCATTCACAACTAAGCTCCCTGTCATTATCACCACTAATATCACTTTATCGATTTGGTATCAAGAGCTTTGGTGGACAAATAGGTATTGCCATCTAAATAAATTCAGACAGTTGTATTATTGGTCTAATTTCATCCTTTGTCATGTTTAAGAAACAGAAAACAAAAGCCTGGCTCTCGCGTTGATGCCAGCTGCTGGAATCTGCATCGCTTTGAGCTCATCTGTTGCCAAGCGAAATAAAACGAAATGCAACATACAAGTTAGCCATGAGTAGTGTTTCCTCAATGTCCCAGCGTGTCTTGGGAGGGATACCGGGTTGATTACCGCATTCGGCTGATCAAGTGATATTTTCTCCCATGTTGCAAGAAAGGTCTACTCCAACTTAAGGCCCATACCATTGCCCAAATATGTGTTGTACGCCTCAGACTCCTCAGGAAATGTCGCCTCCCACGGAGTGTAGAGGTTATTCCAGAAGTTGAATCCATCACCGTTGAAGTCCATATCGGTTCCGATAACCTGCTCCGTGGTAGCTGCCCAGATACCATCCCAGCTTCCGTACATCCTGACTGCGGCGTTACCGCCCATCTTGAGCATCTTGCGCCACTTCTGAGATCCAGGATTATTAGGATACAAGGGAACCTCGATCTCTGCACTAATCCGCTCGTCAGGACCAAGCTCGACGAGGTCACTGCGCCTGGCCGGTCGGTAGCCATGAGTCTTGCCTAAATGGGGCTTGCCGAACGCGACGCCGAGGATTCCGGTCCTGATGTCAAAGTAACCAAGGTCGTGAGCAAAACGGCTAATCGGAGAGTAGTCAGGTGATGGGGCCAGTGCTGTTGTTGGTGATCTTGACCTCGATGGTGAGAGGAGAAGACTTGACCTGCTCCATGGACACGGTGACGTGCTTGAGGGCTTTGCCAAGATCACCAGTGACGAACTTCTTGCCCTCGGTGTCCTCTGCGCAGATTACCTTTGGTCTATAGCGTTAGAACAACTGTGGTGGCTAATCATTTATGTATGACTTGAAATTATATTTCATTCCTCATAGTGCTGAACTTGTAATCTTGCTGATGACGCATTTGCGGAAGACGATGCATCGGGGGAATGAACAAGCTTTCGTTTAAATACCCTCGATTGATGATCTAATTGGGCCCTTCTTTCTAGACTCTTATCTACTCATGTCTCTGGCATTCGTACAATAACGCTTTCTCTCTACAACCATTTCCCGACATCGATTATAAAAGCTGATACCATTTTATAAGAGCATGGGACATCATATGAGAAGAAGGAAAGTATTATTATCTGTTTCCCGTAGTAGGCGTTTACTCTCCTGCAGGTTGCGTAGTCTAGCTATTTAAACTTCCTTCTCTCAACTTTACCATCTTCCGCCCCTCCACCTCTAGGAGATCGCCCAAATCATCGTCTTGGTCGCACGGGGTTTTGGGCAATCGCAACCCTGTCCACTACTAGCCAGTTCTGCGGAGGACGCAAACAGCTTCTAATGGTCTTTGCATTTGCAATCCTTTCCACCTTTAGCCGCCTCCGCTGAACGGGCAGATAGCCTCAGGGAATTCTTGCAATTTCAGTCCTCTTTACCACTAGCCTCTTCTGCCTAACGGACAAACAGTGGTTGCGAGGCACCTGTTGAACTTGGCTCCTCACTAGCTGGATCCTCTGGACTGGCATCTTCTGGCGATTCTTTGCTTGGCTGCTCACTAGTGTTGCTCTCTTCAGGCTCAGCCTCATCCTCTTGAGTCGTAGAATCAGGCGACTCAGTAGCTGGAGTTGCTTCAGGCTCAGCTTCAGACTTTCGGGTAGGATGGATATGTGACGGCTCTGAGTTGATATGGTGTTCCTTAGGAAAGCTTAGTAGCAATTTATTCCCCGAAGAGAAACTGAGGCCCAAATCACTCCAGATGTTCTTGCAGGCGAAACCCAGATCACTCTTCATAACCTCAGGTGCGGTCGTAGCCCAAAAGCCATTCCACTGTCCAGACATACTGATTTCAATATCACCACCAGCCTTCACCATCTGGTGAAAGACGTGGTTGGGATCCGTCAGGGCAATATCGTACTCCAACGCCTCGCCAGGGTTGATGACAGAAAGCTCGGGTGCAGTTTCCGGTCTGTACCCCTCTGGCAGGAGTACGTAAGCGCCGGCGAACTGATGACCTTGGGTGATCTTGAAGTACCCCTGTTCAAACGCATACCGGCTGAGCGGAGAGTACCTCGTCCAAAAGGTGATTGGGTACGTGTCGTGGTTATTGACCTTGACATTGATGATGAGAGGATACGAAGAGACGAGGCTAAGGGTGACATGAGTGTTCTGAGCCGCTCTGCAGAGGCTGCCGTCAGCCCTCCAGCCGCAAGTGTCTTGCTTGGAGACAGGTCCAATGAGTGCCTTGGCATAGGTCTCTTCCTCTAGCGTAGGCCATCTACCGCTATGGTAACGAGGCTTGGGGATTCCGATGGGACAGATCCATTCCTCTTGAGGAGTAAGAGAGGCAGTACAAGGGTGCGAGCAGTCAGCGGCTGCAGCGACGAGGGATCCCAGGTATCCGAGGCTGAGTATGGCCCGACAGAGGGAGTGGTAGTACATCTTCAAGTAGTGTTGACTGTACTTGGGATGTTTGGGTAGGGTAGTGTCTGGGAATGAGACTAGGGATGTCTGTGGGAAGGGGAGTGATGACTGGGAGAATACTTGAAGAAGATGAGATTCTGAGTCCGTATCACGGAGGAAGGGGACAAAGCATGACTTTAAGTACTCGGATTGTTGCAGTGCTAGCTGACACGTATTAATTTCAAAGGGGAATCTACAGTGGCGAATTTGAGACTTCAATACCTGTCTGTCGCTACAAGAGGCACAGCTTGGTAGAAACAGGTCGGTGAAATGAAGAGCCCAATAGGGCATTGCAAAGGGTGTGAGGCTCTATATTGCACGAGGCACGGGACTCCTGTAGACCAGAAGTCTGATTTGCGGTTCGAATTGTGGCTGGGAGCTTCAAATAACAGCTGTCAGATTCTAAAGTAGGATATTCGAAGTCCAAGGTGTGTTATCTGGTTATTGGCTGGCTGAACGCAGAGAGCCTTCGTATCTACAAGCTTTGGCAAGATCCCACGTACAATTGGCCAGTAGAGGTACAGAAACTCTAGCTGTAATGCAATCAGCAGGTCTGTTCGACAGGGAGAAGAACTTCATAAACATGACTTCATGATCTTTTTATCACTTAGGATAGAGGAACCAAGTTTTGTTGCATCCCCTTGGATACCCAGCTGGAATGAAGGCCTCCTTTCGCTGTGCCAGTTATAAACGCAAACTTATCCAGCCAGTAGAGCGGGAAGTCGATGAAAATTGGACATTTGGCTTGATGGTCTGGCTTTACCTTAAAATGGCATATCACATGGACCAACATGCAAAGGAGAGACGTGGTAGGACGTCGTTGGAGTTTAACCTAGATCTACCAATGAAACAGTCATGAAGATCTGATAACTTTCTTTGACCACGTGGGATAGAGGCGCCATTTGATCTCATGGCAAAAGGATCCCGTGTCACTTTAACATTTCCCGCGCCTGAAGAGTTCATTGGCCAAGTACCGCACGCTCCATCTCAGTGAATTGCAAAGGCCCAGTTCAAGATCATGTGTCAAATCTTCAGGCCGCTACTGGAACTACGATGCGCGCCGTTCAGTGTTGAGTTCTTGAAGATAAATAACAGCCAATCAACTAAATCTGTCTATCTCATGACGCGGCCTTGTTTCCGCTGATGGAATTCAGTGGAAGAAAAAGTACATCTGAGTTCCAAGCTCTGACCCTCGTCAACGTGCTTCTTCAAAGTTTGCTGTAGTCACGTGCAACTTGGAAGCTTCTCGACAGGAGGCCGCTCCCATGCTGGCAGTTTCCTTCTTCCAAATGCTGAGAGAACTACTGCATCTCTCAACTAGACGCAATTATGGTGGGCGTATTTCTGTTCTGCACTCGCATCTTCAAATGGAGGGGCTTACTACCGGGTAGCCGACTTCATGTTCGCGAGTGAAGCAAAGGACTTTCTTCTTGGCTATTAATAGGAAGCATGTGATGTGTGTTTACCATAACATTTATTCTTTCAACGTCTCTTGCGCTGAAATAGTGCGATGGATTAGCAACATAAAGAACACAACGATGTCTCAACTATAACTCCATGCCTCAGGAGGGGGGAAGTTCGGCAAGATGATTTCCCACCAGATAAGGCTGTCTCAAGACATTATCGATTAGATAAACCCATGAATTCTTGGCAAGATTATCGATAAAGGTGTCCCAGCGGGATAAGAGCGGAACGGCCATTCCCCTTATCAGTTGCTTATCTTTCCCTCTCGCGAACTTAGTCATGTTTAACATCCCACGGCTCGCGGATACGTTTACACGATGATTCAACTCACGCTGAGCGGAGCGGAAGCGCCGATCCACAACATCCCGCTTTCAAGTCCGACACGACTCGTAAGTGTAGTCGTGTTTAGAGATCACATCTTCAGTATCACGATCGGACTTGACGATTATCAACGGGTCTGGCTTTGCAGCTTCGACGAAGATCTTGACTAACTTTTTTGCCTCTCAAAATCATATTAGAATGATGTTCCCACGATCCGCGACTTGCGGAATGGCAAAGGTGGATTCACATATTCTCTGATGGAGCGTTGATGTCATTTACCCTGAACCTTTGTCTTGACATTCTGAGTCACTAATCATCAGAAGACAAAGACAGATTACCTTATTCCATCATGAAAGGAATGCCGTTATCTTACCAGCAGCAAGGGCGTATCTGGAATTCTATCAACCGGATTCCAAATCAGTCTGCAACACGATCGGCAATCTTTATCACCGTCCTCAATCGTTGTAACATTCAACTTGGCCAGTATCACCATCCTCTAGTCCAACAACTCGTGCAACAAAGCCCGCCGCTCACCTTTGCCTCCCCCGGCTTCCGATAAAACACGACACATAAGCTCACCGGTCTCCCCGTCTCCCGACTTTCTCATCACCTGGTCGCCCTCGCATTCTTGGCGGCTCCAGGCGCCCACTTTAATTAAGCATAACGCGAGCATGCTTAACAAATAACCTTAAACGCCAAGTAGCCGCCAAGCGCCAAGCGCCAAGCGCCAATCTCAATACTCCGCCAACCTCGAGCCAAGAAAGCCGCCCCCTTTGCAATATCTTGGCCAGGTGACTTGGCCATTCACTCATATGGTGATGATTCGCTTTGGCCGACTCATTCTCACAGCCAAGGTCTTGGTGCAACTTGGCCACCGTTTGGGGCTTACGACTGTGAAGCGGCCTGTGTCTCCCCATCCCTCGTTCTCTTTCCTTTTGCCCTGCCGATCTTATTTATCTGAGCGCTTGCTGTTTCTTTTTTTAATCTCGATTGTGAGAAATGCTGAGGCTCATCAAAAACATTACGCGTTAGAAACGTCGTAAGCATTTCAGCCTCAAGATTAGCGCAAATCGTCGTAAACGCGGACGATCCAGCTGGATATCGTCATCGGGATCAGAAATCCCGCAGCTTCCACTCTCGGAGCGGAAAAAGCGCCTAACACAATGGCAGGTGGCGTGTATTCCGTCCCTCGGAGTCGCTCGACAGGCTTTCTCTCACCTTCTTCTGCGGCGGTAGTGGAGCCCTACAGCACCTGTTCTCAGTCTTGGCTTACAACCTCCCTCGATATCCTGTTTTTAGCTTCCGCCCTGGGTAGCTTTGACCTACTTGAATCACCCACGCAGATCTCATGTTTTAGTACTGTCTCTCATCATCTCCCCTTGTCTTCTGCCGTCAATAAATCTTGGCTTCTGTTTAGAAGAGTGTCTGAGGCATTTTCCTCCCCCAGTTTTAAACTTGATATAGCCCTTTCATTATATTTTCTCCCCCCCGCGCTCCTCTTTGTACAAAAAGCTTTCTGCGCCCTGCATACTGTGTCCCAAACGCCACTATTGTAGAAACTCTTCCTTCTGATCTTGACCTAACTCTGCTTTACCCTTTCTTTTTTGTTTGCTTCTCATGTTCTGTTGGTGAGGAACATACTCGCTGTTACAGAGTTCTCGTACTCGAAGGGCTTGTTGACTGTTCTCTGGATAGTGTCTGGCACACATCCTCCCCAAATCCTCTCTGTCATCAAGCCTACAGCACCATAACCAATTCATGCTCCCTCAGAGAATTGGACCAACAAACCGGCAGACCTGAAGACTATATACTTCTGAATCCCAAACATTTAGTTACGTGATTCTGCATATATCCTTGACGCCAAAATGCCAGTCCTCAACCTCAGTGAGCTCAACATCGTGTTGGGAGTCTTGGGTCAGTACGATTCCTTCCTGGGCATTTCTTGGTGGTGATTTGCCCAGATCTTGGCGAACCTTGGCGTTCTGACAGAGTTTTTACAGGTAGCTTCATGGCTTTGTACGGTATCATATCCGTCAAGATCAAGCAATCATGGTACCTCGGAGAAGCCCGTAAGTTGTACTGATCATTCTGAGTTGATGGTTACTGACGGTGTTGGTGCGTAGTACCTGCTATGGTGTTTGGCATCATTCTTGGGCCTGTATCAGCCAAGTTTCTCGATAGTGAGAGATGGGGATCGGCAGAGCCCGGGCAGACCGAGGACATCGCGCTGGTAAGTGACCTCGACACTGCTGCAGTGCCCTGTAACTGACCTCTATAGGGCCTGATGCGAGTTGTCATTGGTGTTCAGCTCGTCATCGCTGGTTACTCGCTGCCGGCAAAGTACAACGTGACTCGCTGGAAAGAGTTGCTTATGTGTCTGCTGCCAATCATGACCCTCATGTGGCTTTTGACTACAGGTTGTATCCTCGCTACCATTCCCAAGCTTAGTCTCCTTGCTGCATTGGCCCTCGCATCATGCGTTACATGCACCGACCCTGTTCTTTCGCAAGCTGTTGCGAAGGGTCCTTTCGCGGACAAGTATGTTTCTCGACATCTTCGTGAGATTATTTCGTCTGAAGCTGGTGCCAATGATGGATTCGGTATGTTTATTCTGTCGCGATGATTGATTGGGTTACTGACGGCTGTAGGCTTCCCGTTCCTCATGCTTGCGGTTTATCTGATGCGACATGCATATGAACATCCCGAGCAGAGTGGTGCTGAAGCTGCGCACCTTGCTGTGCGCGCCAGTGAGGAAGTCGGTCGTCTTGGTGGTGGCCTTGGTGAGGCCATGAAGAACTGGGTCGTCGAGACTTGGCTCTACTACGTCGCCATGGGTATTGCCTACGGCGCTGTCGTCGGCTTCAGTTCATGCAAGGCCATCAAGTACGCCATGCGTCGGTAAGTCGCCTCACTCCATCAATCTACTTCCAACACCCGCTAACAATATCACAGAGGATGGGTCGATGAAGAATCTTACCTGCTCTTCCCCGCAGCGCTCGGTCTCTTCATCATCGGCACAACCGGCGCCATCGGCACAAACGATCTCGTCGCGTGCACCGTCGCAGGCAACATGCTCAACTGGGACGGCGAATTCCTCGCCGAGACGCACCGCCGCCATGACGAAGTCAACCACTGCATCGACGTGCTCCTCAACTTTGGCGGTTTCATGTTCATCGGAATAGTTCTTCCCTGGGGGTCGTTCCACGACCCCGACGGCACTGGCGTTACGCTGCCCAGACTTATCGCTCTTGGCTTCATGGTCCTTGCGTTCCGACGCATCCCGGCCATTCTGCTACTGTACAAGGCCATGCCTGCTGTTGTCAAGGATTACAAGGAGGCGCTGTTCATGGGTTATTTTGGACCTATTGGTGTCGGCGCCGTTTTCTACCTTGAGCACATGAAGCACTTGTTTCCTCACCCCGAAGACGCAGACCAGGAAGAGCGTGATCTTCTCGCCGCTCTCGGTCCAGTGATCTACTTCCTCGTTTTCTTCTCCATCGTCGTCCATGGCCTGTCAATCCCTCTTCTCGACTTCGTCTACCGCAAGAGAGGTGTTGAGCCCATCCAAGACGACGCCATTTCCATCCGCCGCAAGTCATTCACCTCAGCGACGCCAGTCAACGCTATCGCAGCTGATGAAGACAACTTTATCGCGTTCAACCGCTTCAGCAGGCCTGTAGACGAGAACGGAATACAGCCCCTTGACATCCCGCCTGCTGTTTTGGCGAGGAATGAGTTTGCTGTGTTTTCTGGGGACCATTCATCGGAGGATGATGAGAGGGAGAGGGAGGAGCAGGAGAAGAGACGGCAGAGACGGACGATTCAATACATGGTGTAGAATTAGCGTAGCATCATAGATTTGTGTATAGCGTTGCATTTTAGAATTGAGCATGCAGTTGGTGTTTTGTTTTACCTGTCGTCATCGCGATGCATCGTGATCTGTTGTTTCACCTGAGTCACGTCTTCGCGTAATTGTTTCTTGGCGCGAGTCGTGCCAAGTCTGATGTCACTGATAATGAGATAAGCCCTCAATGAGGCCTTCACGGTGCGGATGCAGGGTATTCAACTTCAAGTCTAGATGTCAGCTCATGCACTTGATACCCTCGTCGCCTGCCGATTCTTTTCTTACAAGAATAACCCAGTACATGACGACATATACACTAGACAGATTTTATCTACGGCTTCATTGCCTCAGTTTGCGAAAGACCATTATTGGGTAAATGCCGACATTGTTTATGCCCGATGCATAACAATCGGCTTTCACCCGTTGACTTGCATAACATTCATAATATACACAACACCAACTCTTCAATAAACATAAAAGTTCGTAACCTCCGGATGATCCCTCCTCGTCTTGTTGTTCAAATGCTTCAAATGAAATCTCAACCCCCACGCAATAACAACAACACCAAGCGAGAATGCAATACTCGAAACCCAAGCAGTCGTGTACCGCGGTTCATCAGACGAAGGCCACAAATAAGCCGTATAAACATGAGCCAAATTGCCAAATGTGTTGCAAATAGCAAGAGACACTGCCTTCTTCTCGCTCGTCTGCCCGACCGTTGCACTGATCCACGCAAGGATGATGTTGTTGATACCAAAGCTGAAACCGACAAAGAGGTAGATGCTGAACATTCGAGCAGCTATGTTCAATGTCGAAACGGCAATAATGAAACCGATCATGACGATGCATTTACAGATGGTGATATGTAACGTGCGTTCATTCCAGCGTCCTGATGTCCACGCCATGGCGATACCAATCCCAGCGGCGAGGAGATAGGGCGGGCATGTCAGGACTAGAGCGACGGTATTGCTGTCGGTGAGAGTTCTCATGACGGTTGGGAGGAAGTTCTGGAAGCCGACTGATGAGAGGTGTAGGTTGTACATGAGGCATAGTGCCCATGTTCGCCAATCCGAGGCAGATTCTTTGAGACCGATCCATACACTGGTCTTTTCTCGCACATCTGTCGTGTCGGTGTAGATGCGGTTATATGCGAGCTGTCGCTGCTCTTCTGACAGCCAGCGGGTGGTGAGAGGATGATCTGGCAGGAAGATGAATGCTAGAATGGCGGTAAGGATTGATAGAGCGCCTTGGATGATGAAGAGCCTATTGAATCATGGTGAGCCTAATAACTGGATGTTGAGTATGCTACGTACCATTGCCAGCCAGCCAGACCATGCTTTTGATCAAGGCCTGCAAAGACTCCAGCGGCGATGAGCCCAGCAAAGGAGCTAGCCATCATGTTGCCCGTGTAAAATATGGCCAGTCTGACAGCGAGTTCTTTGCGAGTGTAGAACATGCTGAGAATGAACAAAGCTCCAGGATAAAACTACAAGGGGTTAGTTGATATCCCTACGTCTGCATGAGGAGCTTTACTTACCGGCGCCTCGGCCACTCCAAGAATGAAACGAAGGGCTACCATACTGCCATAACTATTGGCCAAGAATGTCACCAGACTAACGATGGACCATGCGAGACAGAAGCCAGCCATGTACCAAGACGGCTTGACTCTGTTGATGAGCATGTTGCTCGGGACTTGCCCAGCACTGCATGCGTTAATTGTTGGTCCCTCTGCAGGTGATGGCGATTGGACTTACATGTATCCGACAAACAAAATCGAAACGCAAGTGTTATACTGCGTCCCAACAAGACCAAGGTCCTCCTCAAGACTATTAAGCCGAGCATTGACGAGGGCATTGCGATCGAGGTAATTGAACAGGTACATGAACCATAGCATAGGCTGCACTCATCATCAGAACCAACGAATAATCATCACAATGGAATACTTACGAGAATGTACTTATCCAATTTCTTAACAAGCGCAATCTCTCTCGGGTCCGTTTTCGCATGGGCTCCAAACTCATCTACCTTGTCCATCTTTGGGAACTTGGAGAATATGGCGTCATCGTTTGGTCTCGACTCAACATTGTCAAGAGCCCGTTCAATATGTTCATTACGCGCTGTATCATCGGGCTTATGGTCATGACCTGCTGAACCTTGGGGAATTGATGTCGCCATTTTCGTCGAAACTCTCAATTAAGAACTATAAAGACTTTCTATAACACTTTGAAGTCTAGACAGGAGCAGGCACCAGCTTTTATGCAAACCAGCTCCCACGCCAAGACTCCCCCACGGGGTAGCAAGATGCGGGGGATCGGCGTAGTTTAAAAACAAGGTTGGCAAATGACGATGGCAAAGCTTAAGCCCATGATTGTGATTGGTGCTTTTGGGGTTAGAGTGGTAGGAGCTTGTACAGAAACGCAGTTAGAGTAGTAGATCGCCGGTGGAATTACCAAAAGCCGGTATGACGCCGTGGCGGAAAAGGACCAGCGCCTTGGAAGATGCTTGGCGAGCGAATCAGGGACTGTTTCTTTGAGTATGAGGGGAGAGGTTCATCCGTCGTGGGTGCCGTGGGCGGGGATTGAGATCGGTGTTCTACCCGTATTTCTGGGCATGCGCTTTCGTTACCTGTTTGAGGGTTTTGACCCCCGTTCACGTATGTAGTAGGAGGCTGTGAATGAATCTCTTAGTACGAGTACTGATAAGACAGGATGGCCTAAAACTCATTGGCTCTATCGCATCCAAGGCTTGGACATTGCCAAGATGCTAGCCGCCATCTATTAGAGGTGCCGCATTGTCGTCCCGATACCCCTCTGTAAGTCTTGATCAAGGCTAAACATTCGATAGATATAGGCGCTTCGTCACTCGCAATCTAAACAAGTTCAATATTCTGCATCGGAACATCTTTCTAGAGCTTCCTACCACACTTCTCTCTATCCTCCGTATACCAAACCCCCAACTTCTCATCGCACCCTCCTCTTCTGGAAACGGACTAACGACAAGCCCAAGCAGCATTTCCTGATCATCTGGAAGATCACGACTCATCATTGGACCGTCACCAGGGAAGATACTAGCCGTGATGAGCAGCGAAACATCCCCCATCGGCCCCCACGGATATTCATTGTCGTTGATAGCGCAGTAGCTATCCCAGTCAAACAGGATATTGGCCATGAATTCTTTTCTCTTGGAGCGCAGCATGTAATTGAACGTCGGAAAGTTTATATACTTCCAATGCTTGTACGAGGTCCGTTCTTTCGGGTAGGTGGTTTGAGCACTCTCGCCGTCAACAGTGGTCTTACTTTTGAAGCCCGTCCATAACGATTATCCTCGTCTGAAATCACCTCCGTTCTACGGATTGTAAGCTCTGAAGTGGGATATCTATCTCCGCTTAGGATCCAGTTGACTTGCAATGGGAACGAACCCAGCTCCAAGACGGTGCCGTATACTTCTCCGAAACTAGATCCTGAAACTTGTCAAACTCTATCCAGGCCGGTTAAATCCAGAGCAGACCAAGATGGATATCCGACTCCCAAAGTCCAGCTAGGTAATTCTGATGCAGAAGTCTCTCGTCAAACGAGCGCGCAAGTGCAGAAATAGCAGCGAACTTATCCTGCTGAACCGTGAGGTTTCGAACGGAGTATCCAGCGATCATACGATACCACGTACTAAGTCTGAGCTCAAGGGAGTCTATGCCTTCCAGAAACCTGAAATGTCCAATAGAGGGTCCATCTGCTGCTTCGAGTGCAGATCCGTGACTGACATGAAACATGAGGTTACCGAAGTAGACCTTTCGCGGGGCGAGCTGATCTTCTTGAAATGTCCAACCTCGTGTGCGCCGCTGCGTCTTTTAAAGGTCTGTCGGCTCCGCCATACTTGCCGACTTCGGGTGTGCCTCTTCGAACTGTCTCTGAAGGACGAAGAAGCATTCGAAGAGTGAGATGTCCTGAAGCAGCGCTGTTAAGCTTGGATTGGAAGTTGATCTTGAGGTTAGGTGGAGTGTTGTCCTTCTTCAGGCAGCCGCTGGTGCAAGAATCGCACTGGAAGATGCGGAGAGTGAGATAGCTGTTATCGAAGATCTTGGACATCTAGAATGAATCCTTTAACCAATCCTTTTTTTCTCCTTGGATGATGCATAGCGCATCGACCCAGAGGTATCTGATACCCAGCGCTCGACATACCTGGATTGAATCAGCCAAAGCCTGGGGGACTGTCTCTATTGGGATGTCAGAAAGATGTGTGTCTAGAGTTTCCTTTATGGTCGTGAATTGCGTCGTCGCTGAGTTGTAAACCTAGCAGTAGCTCGACGCTACATGCTTGGGAATACTGAGATCGGTTTCGGTAATAACGAGACGAGACAAAGACCAGAAGCGCACGAGGCATCTAGATCTAGTAGACTAGGTGATAGGTAGGGCTCTTCAGCCAGTTGAAAACGCTGGTCCGTTTCGGACTGTGCAATGAGCTCATTCATTCTAGGCAAAGAAGACACAGAGAGCTGGTCATTCATGACGGGGCGGCGACTGATGGCGAACCATGAAGTGCAAGGATCTAGATAATATTAGCATCGACCTGATGCTGGGATTCAAGTCACTGGCCGGTTCTTTCGGCATAGATGTTATAGTGAATGGAGTCATAGCTTGTCTTTTCGTCACACGAAGTCATGTAAAACACATACAAAGCATCCATATATGCTCTCTGTGCCTACCCACTGTCGGGACTGTATTCTCAAAGGTTGTAGATAACCTCAGTAATGACCTGCTTTCCGTTCCTTGGGGCTCGCTTGACGACTGGCTGATGCTGACTCTGCACATTTCATCTTTCACCTCCTCCTCTTTGCGTTTGAATCGATGGCCTGCTCGTCAGGCTCCGTGTCAGGCACACTTTCCGTGTCGATGTTCTCAGGTCTCAGTTTGTTGGTATCTCCATCGCCGGCGCTCTCCTCACCTTCCGCGTCGCCATCCTCAGATTGTTTCTATTCCTCTTCAGAACTGTCATTGCTATTATCAATCTCGTTTGCGCCTTGTGACTTTCAGTTTCGACGTCGCTCTCTTCCTGTTCTGGTTCAGGAATCTCTTCTTTTTCTTCCTCCTTCTCTTCAATGGACATCCAAGCAGCCCTCAGATCGCGCGAAAGAACCTCGAAAAACACACAACCCGTAGCTGCTGTGCTAGCCAATCCGGGTAGTTCAGGAAGCGTGTCACTGCTAGTGCCGTCAAGCTTCAATTCAGTCTTTGGACTAGTCTCTGGCGCACCTACATCAGCACTCTGCATCGCAAAGGTCAACGCTATTCTTGCACGCTGACCCCTAGTTCCAGTTTGAGCTTCTCTATCCTCTTCGGTCTGCCTGAATTCACCGAAGTCGACAAAGAGAGTTCCATCATCAGTGATCTTGGAGTCTCCACCGAAAGGTGGTGTGATAACATGGTGAGATATGAAAGCAAGACATGGGAATGAAAAATGTTGACGAGAGTGCTTTCGCCCGGAACAGACAGCGCTAAGTATATGCCTGCCCCTCCGAGGCAACTGCGGCCTCTTGTCTATCACTTCGCATCGAAGCACAACAACCAGATATCATCGGCAGGACAAGTGGTCAATACTCAGCTGGGATTCAGGGCCTGCAGACCACGTCAGAGACTCACGGACAAGTATTGAGGTTTGTGAGAATGATGTTGCTTCTTCTTGGCCACTGTTGGCGAATTAGATTCGAAGAAGACTCCACCAGCGATCAGACCTGTAGATAGGCAGCTGAATAACAGTGGTTGCAGGCATTGTGCGATTATGTATAGGCGGAAGTATCTGTAGGAATGTCCAGTGGTGAGATATCCACGGCCAACTAAGCATTACTAGATCGGATTCGTACGTCATTGGTCGCGATGCGAACGGGGAGAGAGTTCGTCATATCATGAGCTTCAAGTAGTGGAGTTAAACGACGATCTTAGTAAGAAATCTACAACCCATTGATTTGTAAGGCTTTCAGAAACATCTAGCTACTTTCTCTTCTCCAAAATATCGAGCATTTCCAAAAGTGACGGGACAAACTCTTCTGTCTCACACTGAAATCCTTCATGATGTCCAGGCACCGTCATCCTCGGACACTCCAAGATCTTGGCCTGTTCCTCAACTGATCTCGCATAGAAAGCGTCTTTACATCGCACACCTCTCATGACACCAACACTGACACCATGTTCCTTGATTCGAAACAGATTAGGGCAGTATCCAATCAACGGCGCCCATTCGTATTCCCAAAAGTTCTTCGGGTTGCTTGCTTCAGGCTTCGCGGGCTTGGGAATACCCTCGGCATCATAGCCAATGAGACATTTCGCAAACTCTTCGGCGGCAGCATCCTGACCCTGAGTTTCGAACATGTGTAGAAGGCCGTACATCCATTCTGTTATCTGCGTTGCGTCGGGCAGAAGCATTGCAAGACCGGCTTCATGACAGATCAGATGAACGACCATTTCGGGAAAGTCATGGGCGAATTGGAATGCAAAGGTACCACCGGAACTGCTGCCAAAGACAATAGCCTTATCGAAGCCGACAGCTTTAATGACAGCTCGGATATCTCGTGCTTGTTGGGGAGGACTCAGGCGTTTGTTGACAGGGACTTGGCTTGCTGACATTTGACGACGATCAAAGGTCGCGCAGGTGAAACGGTCGGATAGCGCGGCCATTATGTTGTTGAACTGTCGTCCGTGACCATTTCCACCGGGGACGAAGATGATCAGAGGGCCGGACCCTTGATACCAGTAGTGGAGGTCACAGCCTTCGTTGTGGACAATGTTTCTGGTTGGCTTAAACTCCATTATTGGCTCTTTCGTTAAAGTGTAGTCAAAGGCTGAAGAATGCTTATTTTAGTTATATTTCGTCAGCGTTGCGAAATGCCTTTGGCTTCTTATAAACCCAGCTTCAAGTTGTACTCGGACATTTATGAAGTCCCGAGAAGACACTGAAGGAATTAGCCTAAAGGTAAAGAGCGGCGTGAGTCAGACGGTCATCATGCAATTTATCAGCTGTGAGATTCCCTGGCAAGGCTATTTCTGAGAAGGGAAAATCAGGTTCCTGCACTGGCATGCGCTGCTGATTCGTGTGAAAACCATATACAAACTTGAGTCTATTTTGGGTAACAGATCACCTTTCACCCCATCCGACATATATAGTCTTGGGAAAAGCATAGTGACTGAATGCAGCTATTCATCCCGCTTAACCTTCCTACGGGTCATTTCCGGTCCGCCTGGTACCCTCAGATCTCGATGCTGGTCTCGCCAGTACGGGAAGCATTACCCATGATCCTCACAGTCTTGGTATCCCGGCGCCACTCAACAGTCAACTCACCACCTTCCTTCGACTGCTGCAGAGATCGTATCGTGTTTCCAGTAAAGTCTGGATGGTACTGCTTAAGTCTGGCAGTCGTCTCAGCATTTGACAAGACATGCGGAATGATGGCGCGATGAGCAGAACCGGTCTATTAGTGTCAGTAGAGGTCAAGCCGTTGATAGGTATACATACTGCAGCATCTTCGTGGTTGTTTCCTGCGATGCAGTTGATCACTCGAGTATGGATATGTTCCGAAGGGCTTGTCGAGATTTGGAACATGTAGATGAAGCCATTCAGTGAAGCCTACAATGTTAGTTATGTCCTCTCTACCACAGCAATGAACTTACCAGCTTCGAGGCATCGAACTGCAGAGCCTTCAGGTCAAGCTCAGGGTTGAATTCCAGCAAGAAATATTGCTCTTGCTCAAACACCCCAACCGGCTCTTCTTTACCCTCCCACTTCGTACCAGTTGCACTCTCGAACAGACTCTTCAACTCATCCCATCGCGTTCCCCCCTTTGGTACGGCAGGGAGGTCAATCAGTTCCGGAAATTCGATCCCAACCAGCTTCGCATCCTCAAACGGGCTCTGATTAAGCGAAGCAGAGGCAACACCATGAAGCCTGGTAAGATATCTCAGGGTCTGCGGCGCATTCGGAAGAGTACTAAATAGGTGCTGCGACAGGGCAAGAGTTGCATGGCCACAAAGTGGCGCTTCGTTGACGGTGTTGAACCACCGGACAGCGTAGTGAGCCTTTGCGGAATCATTCTCTGGATCAAGAGGGAGCGCGAATGCCGTCATTGGCAAATTGATGCTGGTTGCTGTCTCTTGGAGTTTTGAGGCCGAAGGGAACAGGTTGTAGGGGAACTCTCCGTCAGCGATCTCGGTGCTCGACTTGGGCTTCGGCAGAATGATGACCGCTGCGGGATTGCCCTGGGCCCTTGCTGATGCAAAGGCCTGGTATGTAGTTTTTGTAAGAGGAGCCATTGCAATTCGAGTGTCTTGGTGTTTATCTTTTGGGACTGACACAAGGTGAAGTGTTTGGATTGATGAAGAGTATTTATTGATTGTCGAGATAATCACTGTAAGGGCGTAAGTGACTCATGTTGACCCCGCAAATTGACTTTTTGGAGATGGTGTCATACCTCATGAGTGGGCACTAGGATCACGGTCAAGATTCTACCGCAAAGTGCAACGGTTCGTGCAAGACTTTTAAGGCGATTGCTGTATCCAACACATCTCTTACTGCCCTTCGAATTGATCAAGATCCTCTACATATCCGACCAGCTTGGTAATCACCGCTTGATAAGCAATTGATCTTATTTCGGGATAAGTATGCCGATCCCGTGGCTAACCGATTCCTGTTGCAGCAAGCCTCCGCGACACCAATCAGCACCATCTATACATATGCTAATACATGAAAGTATGCTTATTGCGTCAGAGCTGTCTATGCTAATTTTCCATAAGTTGCGTTTGCCAAATATGACTTTTTTGATTGGTATGTTTCAAGCTCTGATCTGAGTCTCCATGAACAAAGAGCCAACCTGTCAGCAGCTTAACATCATGCCAGGGTTTGATGCTCTCGGAATTGTTTGTCTCTGGGCGGTTGGTAGACCGTCTTCGACCCGGAATGCCAATGTGATGCCTCGCTCAGAGACAGAGCAAAGAAGTTCCGAATGGCGTGTCGAGGGATACGTCTCGCGAGACGGATAACCCAGAGCTGGCACCGAAGTTCAAATCAGCCCTGTTGCTAAATAGAGATCTCTCAAATACTCACATGGAGATTGGGAACGTCGGCGACACCATGTATGCAAAGCGTAAAGGGCTGGTGGAAGAGAGACCACTAAGGTAACGATGGCGACAATGATCTCGGTTTTCATTTTCTAAAGATGTTTAAATCTGTGTACAATCTAGCGTAAGCTGTTTTGTTTTACAAAGAATTTATTTACAAACCATGGTGAATGCGGGTTGCTTATATCCTTCAGCAGTCCCCGCCGGAGATGACTGCCATCCCACAAATCTGCATTGACCCAGCCCAAATTTTAATAGGCGCAGTAGCAATAACAAAGCGAAATAAATGAAATGCCCCGAGACTTCAGATTCTGGTGTTAGCCTATCGAAACAAGCCATGGAACTCACAGTGGGGTCAAGATTCTGGATAGGTCCAATGGACTGACTTACCGTCAGGTGACGTACATCCTAGGCAAAAGCCAGGGCTGCAGGATTCTGGTGAGGACGAATAGAAATCAGGTCGGGTAACACTGCTGCAGGCATAGTCAGCCCAGCTGATGAGATTCTGGATCCAGCCAATAAATAAACATCCAGTCAAGCGCTAAACTCGGAATGAGGCTTACCAACTTGGCAAGCCACTCAGATTCTGGATTAGACGAATGAGAACTCTGGGCGCAGAGCCTCGTTGGGCATCCATGTAGAGACAGCCATCCCCTCCGACAGTTTTTTCTGCTGTTATCTTTTGTCACCAACGCTTATATATTCTGTGTGCTTCATATCCTGCTACAGATTCTTTATTTCCAGAAGTCCTTTCACCATATCTAGCCACTTCCGTTATATCGAATCTCTTTTACTCCCATGAGTGCAACACGATCACAGCCAAGTGAGGGGGAGTGGATGGAGCAGAAGAATCTCATCGGGTATGAGTATCTGGTCAAAAACACATCACTCAAGCATCTAGCAGCCTTATTAAGGGCTCAAGGACTCCATACCACGTCTGTATATCCCACTCGGGCTATATGTGACAATGACTGAATTGATGATAGAAAAGGTCAGCTCGAGTACAAACTGAAAACCTGGAACTTCTCCAAACACCTTGACAAAAGGACGTGGCAGTATGTCGACCGAAAGATTACCCAGCGCAAACAGAAGGGAAAGGAGAGCGATGTTATACACTGTGGCAGAAGACTGCAAAAGCTGAAGATCACGAAAGAGACGAATCGTCACCGAGAAACGAACATCATGGCCCGTTTCAACGCACGTTAGTACAATGAATCCTCACTATTCAAGTCTCACACTGAGTATAATAGCTCCTCCATCTCCGACGAATCCACAGCTTAGCGTTTGTACTCCACCAACTTTTCAGATGAGCTTCGAATGGCCGTCGTCCCTCCCGTGGATTCGTCTGCGAGAAAGCTTTTGGAATAGTAAGTCAACCCAGGAAGGTCGTAGCCATTCTTTCTAACGTGTACTTATAGTTAGAATCGACGCTTCTAGCTCGAACGTATTGACAGTCCATCAAAGGGATCAAGCCGATATCGCGCTATCACAGATGATGAGAGTCTGGGATCCTCAAAGCGGGCAGAACCTATCGATCTCATTGTCGAAGTTGATAACAGGTATCAGCAATGCTATGCCAGAATGGTATCCCGGAGAACACACCAGGACTGCTCAGAATCTGTTCGTTGGTCTTACTGCTGAATCTCTCCCCGAATACTTCAAGATCATGGTGTATATGCTATCAAATTCAGTGGTGGTTCGGGCCCATAGTCAGTTGGACTTTTATACCAGCCTTATAAGAATTGGGATTTTAGACCTCCGGGCGGAGTTGAAGAAAGTGCGAAAAAACAGCTCTACTTTCCGGGCTTTTATGGAGAGGCTCTTCCAGCTTGAGATTCGAGAGGCGACTTCGCGACCGGAACACAACACAGAAAGGCCAAGACCACTGCATCTTATCACATGGCTTTTGGAACTAGGGCAAGATCCTAATTGCTATTGTCAGGTGACCTTCTATGGCATTCAAGTCTTAGCCACTCCTCTTCAGCAAGCAATAAAGGCCGGTTACCAAGAGCTTGTTGAATTACTTCTACAGTTCCATGCCCGAGCTGATCTTCCGCCAAGTATGAGATCCGGACAATTAGCATTCGTCAACCTGGTTCTCGAAAGCCGATGTCCTGATGCGGGGAAATTACGAATGTTGGACTTGTTGTTTGATCATAAGTTTCTCAGCAAAGATGAGATGCTCAGAGCAGCAATTGAATTGGGCAGTACAGCATTAATGTCCAAGATACTAAAGTGTAACCCCGAGGTTACGAGTTATGAGACACTATGGCTACACCCGGCATGCCGGCGGAAACAGAATTGCAACCAAGCCAACTTCGCAGATGTGTCAGCTCTCATGATGGCGTTCCAGGCTGGAGGCAGCATGGCGGATCTTATGCTGGACTACCTTTTGCAAAAAGGCCAGCCTGTACCTTCAATCATCGCAGATGCATCTCTCGCCGCAGCCTATGGGGGGCATCATGCCCTTATGCTGCGATTTGAAGAAATGAACATTTCCGGAAGGATCTATAATACGAAAGGCATTACGCTGCTACAAGCAGCAGTGGTTGGTGGAAATCCAGCCGTGTGCGAATATCTTCTCGAACGGGATAAGGGTTCATCCACCTCGCTGATCCTTGCTGCAGCTATTGTTGGAAACGTTGATATAGTACAGTTGCTCATCGCTTATGGGGGAAACCCTAACGGCCTGCTTTGCATGCCGGACAACGAACGGTACGATTACTTTGGCATTCCGGAAGACATTTCGCAAACCATCCTGACCACGCTGCTGCATGGGAAATATAATGACGATTCGACAGAAGAAGTTTGTATAATATTGATTCAGAATGGAGCAAGTCTCTATCCTGGTAACGTGGCGGAGCTATCACGACGTTGCTATCACCGATGTTTGGAGGTTGCACTTGAGGCTGGTGGCAACCCGAACGATGAGGATGGAAGAAAACATACCGCACTTCAATGTGCTTTGGATGGTTCTTGGCGTTTCCGTGAAGACGAGGATCAGACATTGAAGCGGCTTCTCACTGTTGAGCTTTTGATACAAGCAGGAGCCAGTCTCACAGGCGGAGAAGTTGTCAAGGCCATTGATCTTCACGAAAAGGACATAATACTTTGTCTTTTGAGTAACCATGGAACCTTGACCGATGTTGACGAAATGGGAAAAGGTTGCCTCGAGGCTGAAATACATGCACAAAATGATCCATCTCTCCAAGAAATTCTCGAAATGCAGGACTTTCCAATAGATGCAGGGCCATTCTGTGCGGCGATACTCGAAAGAGATTGGGATCTTGTGAGAAGACTTTTTGAAAGAGCTCACATACCGACAGATTGTCACCTATTGGAGGGGACCGCCGTGGGGCTGGCTGCTGAGGCGGGCCAGCTTGATATCTTGAATAAGCTTCTCGCCCGATTCACTCACCCCTCAGTTTTAGTTTCAGCAATCCTTCCCTTTGAGCTGTACGAATGGGACATAGGGGAACTTGAGTGGTACCGGAACGGGTCAGTATACTGGCGCACGGCCACTGATCAACATCAAATCGAGGGCAGTCCTCTTGCGTTGGCTGCTCTGGGAAATTGTACTTGTGGTTTCAGAGAACTCCTTTACCGTGGGTGCAGCATGGATAGGATAACCTGGATCATTATTGCTGAAACTGAGAGCTACTCTGGTTATTCGAAACTGCTGAGAGAGTTTGGGACCAGTCTCGGTATTTCCAGGCAGTACGACTCGAAGTTAAAGACAGCACTGTGTAAAGCGATTGAAGTGGGAGAGCATGAACTGGTGACATACCTATTAGAAGTGGGAGCCGATGTCAACGAATTCGACATATCTACGCCGTCAAGTTGTACTCCTCTCCAGTGGGCTTTGCTGGAAGACCGTATAGATATGGCAGCATATATTCTCGAAAACGGAGCGAACATTAATGCCCCCCGGCCTTCAAACTGGGCTCAACTGCTCTCCAATCCGCCGCAATACGCGGCCACATTGGATTGGCAGTACGCCTGCTTCAGTCAGGTGCCAGAGTCAATGCACGGGGGTCGAGCTCGTATGGCAAGTCAGCTTTTGAGGGGGCAGCGCAACATGGAAGGCTTGACATGCTAGCACTACTCGCTCACTATGGTGCTGTTACAAAAGGGCGGGGGCGTCAACAGCTAGTCATTGCTGTTGCCTGTGCTCAGGCAATGGCATATCACTCTGTAACGGAGTGGCTGAAGGAGAACTGCGGTTGGACTGACTCGGACCAGAATATCTTGGAGCGCGTCGATCTTGATGATGAATATCCTCTTGGGGAATGCCTCAGGTCCTATTGTTGCGATGAGTACCATGAGAGCGATACCGAATGCGTCTATCACTATACTCAGGAGCAAAGGTTGGATCATTATAAATCCTGCCAGATGTGTTCTGAATTGGACGCTGAATCAGGAGAAGAAGACATCATAGATGATGGAAGCGAAGGCGACATTCCAGGTGAAGATGAGGATACGGACTGGGACTGCGATGAAATTTGATTGTGAGCCTCCAGAGAGGCCTGGCGTTAGGGAACTGCAATTGGGGCTTTCCTCAGTAAGACGTCGCTTATGAAAAATGGTTTGTCACGTATGATGCTCATTCCGAAGATAGTGGCTGTAAAGTTATGGCGTAAAGAGGCTTGGAGTCTCAAACCAATCGATATTAACCATAAAACCTCATCTCCTCTCCTCTATGATGATTTTGGCTGAAACCTAGCTGGCCAAGTCACCGAAGCCCACCATGTAGCTGTATATCAGTAAGTGACTCGCCTCTTACCCCTCGCGCTGTGATTCGTCTGCCATTATCGACCTTGCTACGATTCCCGACAATATGGTAGCCTTTGTGTTGTTCCTTGGCCTTCTCGCCCTAACCGCAGGGGGCGTTGCCCAGAGTTCCTGCGAAACATCTCTTGGATCAAAGAGTGTCAAACCCATTCCGACCATCAGGACCACTAGGATCGAAACTCTCACTCTCACCGAGAAGATGATCATCCAAAGTAATAGCACTGTCGGTCGCAACACCACGACAACCACCATCAGAGAAACATCCACGAAGCTGGCTACAGTAACTGCAGACCCAGAAGCCACGATAGCCACGATAACTGTTACCGGTATAGCGCATAATTCTTTAATTTCTGTACGGTACCGCTAACCGTGTATTAAAGTCCCGTCTTTGGTGATCCGAGTAGAAACCACAACCGAGACCATGACGAACACAATGACCAAGACAATCAGCAGCTGCTTCGATGTGACAATCTCAAAACAGCCAGGCTTTACGGCGATTCTTGAATCAATGAAAATGGAGCCCAGTGACAAAGAAGCGAAAACTTCAATAATCGGCAAAGACCCTAAGCTGTTTGATTACCCATTGGGAGTGTACTGCACTAAGGACATGCCGAAACAGAAGACGGTGACTTTGACCAGCACGAGAGTGCAGACTCAAAACGCCACCAAGCTTGATACCAAGACATTAACAGAGACTGTCTGGACAACCATGAAGGAGACTCAATATCCTGCAGGCCTAAATTCGACCGTGATTACCACGGTCCGTTCTATGGAGACGACGTTTGTCAACGCCACTAAAACTATTACCGTTGATGAGACGGGTAAGTGTAGTCCCATATCTCACTTACTGCATTACCTGACGTACGTAGTCACCATACAGCAACAAACAGCCCGAAAAACCCACTACGCCGTCAGCTTGAACCGTAGTAATATCCTCGACCGGGCGCCCAACATGCGACTGATCAAGCAATGGACGCACCAAGACGACGAGGTAAACCCAACGCTAGTAAGAGCCCGCGATGAAGTCGCCTGCTGCAACGAGTGTATGAAGCGGCGATTCTGCCGAGTCAGCTTCTTCGGCAGGCCACCCGACCCCAGAAACGAAACGGACACCACAAAAGTACCAAAGTCCTGCTACATGTACATCACGAAAAACACAACGCAGTGCCTCAAGGGGGCGCAGCCGGTCTATGCAAAATATATCGGCGACAGTAGTCCGGCGCAAATCACGGGTATAGCCAATGGCTACGAAGCGCCTTATTATGCTTTCAGCAATGGGCCGTGCGGGCAGTTGAAATATGGAGGGCAGCTTCCGTTGAAAATTGACACTTGATAAGTCCATGGAGATAATGAAGGGCGATCTAGAAAAGAATACGATCTATATCGGTGTTTAACTAGGAACAGACCTGTTATGTCTTGAAAGTCCGTAAATTGAATTTTCGGATATCCGTAGCACTAGGGAGATAGAGGGTAGTCAGCAATCACAAGCTTATCGTGACGCACTAAAACCTCGGGAAACGCCAAGAAGACCGAAAGGATTCTCCCGCAGCCAATTAGAACCGGCTGACATTTCTGACGACATTCCCCAGGCGCTAATCGCCCTGTGCTTACGCTGTTGAACGGATATCCGATTCCCGCGAATAGGGCTGACTCTGCCATGATAATTGTCAGAAATCGAAATGACGACTGCAGGTTGACGTGGTATTTAAATGAGGGGTATCTTGTCCAAAATCAGTCTCATCATCAGCATTCTCATCAACATTCAGCATCTACTTATACTAGATATCAAACTTTACCATTCACATCCACCAATATCTATTCCTATCAGTAATTACATTCATCCAAAATGGTCGCAATCAACACAATCAAGAAATCCAACCAATCAACCCTCCCCCAATCTCTCCCTCAGGATCTCACGGCTGTTTTCCTCGGCGCCACATCCGGTATTGGTCGCAGCACAATCAAGCAACTCACCATCGCCACCGACAACAAATCACCAACAATTTACATCGTCGGTCGAAGCACTTCAGCCGCTACACCCCTCATCGCAGAACTCCGACAAAGCAATCCATCGGCTACTATTGAATTCATTGAGCGCGATGTTTCTCTCGTCAAGGAGGCAGATGCGGCGATGAAGGAGATTGCCAAGCGCGAGACCAAGATCGACATTTTGTTCATGTCTGTTGGATTCATGTCTTTTGAGGGTCGAAAAGGTAAATACTCCCTTTGATCAATTGCAATGATCATTTACTAATACTTGTTAGAAACCAAGGAAAAACTCGAACCATCTCTGACAACCCGCTTCTACAGCCGCGTCAGAGCCATACAAGTCCTCCTCCCTCTTCTCAACAACAGCGAAAACCCTCACGTCACCAACATTCTCGCCGGCGGCCAAGAAGGTCCTCTCATCGAAGATGATCTTGACCTCGCCAAGCCCGGAAACTTCGGTGTCGCTTCAGCCGCTCAACAAGCAGCCACCATGCTCACTCTCACCCTCGAGCGCTTTGCCAAAGAGAACCCCAAGATCAGCTTCGTGCACGCATTCCCCGGTCTGACAGCTACACCACTTCTCTCTCGTGGTTCGAGTGGCATTGTTGGGTTTCTTCTCCAGTGGATTGTTACGCCGCTTGGGGGGTTGTTCTTTGCTAGTCCTGATGATGTTGGCGCGAGGGCATTGTTCTATGCGACTAATGCGAGATATACTGTTGATGAGACGGAGAAGGTAGCGGTGCCTGTTCCTGATGGTTTGAGCAAGGCGGCGCGATCGGCTGGTGGTGTCTTTCTGGTTGATAATAAGAGTGAAGCTGCGGATAATGAGAAGGTCTTAGTTGGATTGAGAGAGAGGATGGCAGATAAAGTTCGAGCTCATGTGGACTCGGTCTTTGAGAGAGTGATTCAGGAATAGTGAGAAGAGGTTCGTGACAGGGAAGAATCATTGGGAGTAACGGAGTTGGGATCGCATCAAGCGCGCAATTTAATTGGATTTTCTACACCTAGCAATAATAACAGTACTGATTTTTCGAATGCTTCTTTACGTGCAGCTGAATAATAAGGTTCTAAAATTAGTGAGTGATTTGACTTTGAATGAACTCAATTACTATGTAGGTCTGTGAAGCATTGCTAAAGAATATGGCGGTACTTGTGATTGTTCGCTTTTCGGGTCCGGGGGCCCGTGGAGTCGCGTGCGAAAATCCATGGTGGCGAGGGAGAGTAACATGTTCCTTAACAGCTCGTAGCCTGGATTGGGCGGGGCACTGTTAGAGAGGTCTCGGCCCCGCGGGGGATTCAATCACTATGAATCATCATGGCGATTACCCTAAAACAGCATAGCCCCATCCGTTGACTCACTGCGATTGTCCAATGATCTCAATGCAATGGGTTGATGCACTTCAGATCTGGAATTTCAAAATCAATGGCCAGTTCTATAAGGTTGGATGCTCTACCCGTCCTCTTGAATGATTCAAATACAATTAAAACGAACATTCACAGGCCTTAAGCTTCAGGAAATATCGACTCAGCGTTGTTCTTTAAACACCCGACTACTCAGTCTCATGCTAGGAGCAACAACTACCGCTACTGGAACTACTACCACCTCCATGATCCTACCATTCCCCGAGGAAACCAGCCCGTTAACACCATACATCATGTCTGCCAGCAAGTCTTTTGACACAGCAACTCAATCATTCACCCCAGGCCAATGCCTCTTTTGTCCCTCTGTCTACCCGACAATAGCCGAAAGCATCGTTCACATGCAAAGTTCACACGGTCTCTTCGTTCCCTACCAGCATCATCTCTTGGTAGATCTCGAGACATTATTCAGATATCTACATCTAGTTATTTATGAATATCGAGAATGCATTCACTGCGGGACAAGCAGAACAACAGTTCAGGCTGTGCAGCAGCATATGAAGGGTAAAGGCCACTGCAAGTTTGATGTCTCGGAAGGTTCAGAATTTGCCGACTTTTACGACTTTTCACATGAAGCTCTTGATTCAGAAGAGGACATATTGAGTGACGACGATGGGGAGGAATTTGGGGATGCAGAAGTGAAGCTGGACCCAAAGCCGGTTCAGGTTGATCGGGATTCAATCCGCTTACCGTCCGGACGACTCATCTCCAAAAAGGCATCAGCGCAAGTTGAGCAATCACTATCACAAATGCGCAATCGCAAGCGGACCTTCAAGTCTCAGCTCGAGTACTCTTCTGTCGAAGTCGATGAGGAAGCTCCTACACACGAGGAATATGTACCAGATCCTTCCGATACAAGGTTGTTATCGAGACGGGAAAGACGGCAGAAAGCTACGGCTACATATCAACTTGCAAACATGAGTACCGGCGACCGCAACGCTTTGATGCACCTATCTGCATCTGAGCAACGTTCATTGATCGCAACTCAGCACAGATTTACAGAAAAGGTTCAGAAGGAAGAGAGTCGGAGACAGCGCAGGATTGATCGCAAGGGGAACAAGAATCTGTACGCTTATTGGCATACGGAAACTCCAGTGTATCAGTGTGGATAGTCACATCACCAAAGCCGTGATTTATATGTTGTAACATGAATCGAGATGACATCCTAGACAATTCCTCTTCAACATTTATACTAGTGACCATAAGTACTCCGCCACAGGATCCTTCCAAAGCAAAAGACAATCCGTCTCATTCGTCACCGGCCTGAACGGCGGCTGCGAAAACAGCGCCCGAGTCTCATACCCTTTCATTGTCAAAATGCTTCCCGGCCCGCTAATAAGAGAAGGCCACAAAATCAAAACAACCGGCATAATCATCAGCATAAGCATGCAAAAAAAAGTGATGAAAACAGCCAATACTACAAGAAGAGCCGGGATAATGGTCCAGAGACTTTTGCCAAATTTAAATTCTGGGCCTTTGTATATATGTGGTAGTGTGAAGAAAATTGCGAAGAAAATTGCAATGAAGAGGTAGAATATCGGCATTGAAATCTGGAGCGAGAATGCTTGGGCAGATTCTCTGTAGATCCCTGAGTAAAACTCATGCAAGAAGTTAAACGGGATCGATTCGCCTTTGTATGTTGATGCTAAAACGCAGGCTAGCCACGTCGCAGCTGAAGTAGCTGAGCCGATATCTGAGGCGTAGAGAATCTGATACCAGCTAGGACACCGACGTGAATCACCGCGGCAGAACATAACAACTGGATCTGGTTTGAGTTCTGGAATGTACAGTGTTTCCAGCGCTTGCCCGAAGCCAGGGAATCTGAGAAGCAGAGCAAGAGATAGGATGGAGACAGCGGCGCCGCCGACGGATAGCTCGAATGTTCGATGGTCAACGACTGTAAGTGAATCCCAGCCATGTAAGTCTTTTCGCCGTCGGTAGAGAAATATCGTAGCAGCGAATTGGAAAAGTGTCGCAAAGATGGCTACCGCTCTTCCGAGTCTTATCCAAGCACTTCCGAAGCGCGATCGCGTTGTTTCCAATGAGCCAGTGGGTGTTCTACGAGGTGGTAAAGCCTTTTTTCCAAATAGTATATTCCATCGTCGTGCGTAAGTTTCACGATGGAGAGAAAAAGATCTAGGCGATTGAACGACATTTGAGACGAATGAGGCGTTGATGATGATGAGACCAAGGGCTGTTTGCGCTATCACTATCAAAGGCGATAGAAGAAATAGGATTGGTTCAATGGTGTCGAGTCTTTCGTTGCGGAGGGACTGAAAATTGCAGAATGCGACGACGGCCGTGAAATGAGCGACTATGAGCTTGACAACCATTTCTTTTTCGGTGCGAGTGTCGCCATCTGGACAAATATCGGTATCCATCCCTTCAAATCTAACGTTAACATCAAGATTATAAGCAAAAGAGAGTTTATTAGAAGCTGAAAATGTGAAATCGAGGCATTTATCTAGAACTAGTTCCACTGCGGCTGTGCTGTGAAACATGCCTACAGGCAGACTGACAGGCTGAATTATCGGCCATACAGCCAATAGAAGCTGTCTTGACAGGGATCATCGCTAGTGGGGGGTATCTTGGCATCACCATCCAGCGCCAGCCTCACTGATCCATATCTCCTCCTTGCTTGACAACATCCGACGTAGTAATAAAGCGATACTTCTCCTCATCAATAGTACCAAGATTCGACTCCGCGACCTTTGCCGGCATCAAACCGTAAAACTCCTGAAAACTCATAATCAACGGCCTCCATCGATCAGGATCAATCCTATTATCATACCCCTCCATCCTCAAATCATTCCTCACATGCGTTCTCAGAATCTTAACCTCAACAGCAACCAAAAGCCCACTCCGATCCGGAACATCCTGCATCAAACCCATACTATTCGCCACCTCCGCTTCCATCTGCACAGGACACTCTGAGATCCTAGGCGGCTGCACAAGATCAGACGCTTGTTGGCTAAGCCCTGAAGCGGCGAACTTGTCTTTGCAGTGCGTGTAGCCGCGGTCTTTCTTGCCGGGAGGGACGGTAGGTGTGCCGGTGGTTTTGGCGATGGGGTTGATGTATTGCGCCATGTCGTTGCTGGGAAGGTTAATGACGCACTGTTTTGTGCGGAAGAGGTTGAGGGTGGTTTGGGATCCTGAGGCGAGGCCTAGGAGGCAGCGGTGGCCGAGCCACCAGATTGAGGATATGGGACCGATGTTGGCGGTGTCGTCTTCGTTGGAGGTGGTGATGAGGGCTACGGGGGTTCCCCAGTACATGATAGCGGGAGTGATGATGGAGTGCGTGGCTGTCATTTTGTCTGGTAAACAGCGGCGATAATTTTAGGGAAATTAATTGTAAGAAACAGTAGACTGACTGGAGATAGCAATAGTTAGTTTCATTTTCACGTCTGCCAGGTCGTTAATAAATACCTCTAGAAAGCTCCTATAAGTATCCATATTGCTCTAGATGTAGCAAGCCAAAGGGATAGTTGAGTCTCGGTGGTTTGAACCGGCGATATCAATAGCAACATATCGAAGAAGCGGATTCTTGCTACAGATATGGCCAATAATCAGTGCCGTTTAGGCATGGGTCTCTGAGCCAGAGCGCGCAACTTGGGGGTTCGGTTCAGTGTCTTCAATATTTGACCGAATACGACTATCATACATCACTACGATATTCTCAAATTCTTTTCCTGAAGACTAGCCTTCGACCTTGAAGAAAGAAACCTGAAATTAAACTTTACCATTGCGGCAGACATGCTCAAGCTCGCTGGCTTTGTGTACGGGCGAGCCAAACAGGGATCGTGACTAGCGCGGGGGACTTTAGCGCTGTTCTCAGGAACAAGATGCTCTATGGCCTCTCGATAAGGCTGACTCATTATCAGCTGCTCTCGGCCTAGATCGGTCCATGGTCGTTCGATAGTGCTGACCAGCAATTTCTTTTTGTTGGGAGAACCTCTAAATTTTCATCACGACTGCGCATTGAGAGTATCATCGATGGAGGCTCTCTACAGTAATTGGCGGTCTCTTCCGCTATCGCTATCAGTGCCAATAACGGGTTTTATCATCATCGTTATCGCGACAATCACCAACGTCATCAAACAGCTCTGGTTCCCGAACCCTCACCGCCCTCCAGTCGTATTTCACATCTTTCCACTCATCGGCAGCACAGTTCAGTATGGAATCGATCCGTATAAATTCTTCTTCGACTGTCAGGCCAAGTATGGTGATTGTTTCACGTTTATCCTGCTGGGCAAGTCGACGACTGTTTTTCTGGGACCGAAGGGGAATGATTTCATCTTGAATGGGAAGCATGCCGATCTCAATGCTGAAGATGTCTATGGGAAACTTACAACGCCTGTTTTTGGGAAGGAGGTTGTTTATGATTGCTCCAATGCTAGATTCATGGATCAGAAGAGGGCAAGTCGACCTCCACCATATAAAGAAGGACATGCTAATGGTTGATCGGTAGCTTCTCAAACTTGGTCTCACAACTGAGTCGTTGCGATGCTACATCCCGAAATTCGTCAAAGAAGTCGAAGACTATGTCGCCACCTCACCGTACTTCAAAGGAACAACCGGCATCGTCAACATCACCGAAGTAATGGCCGAAATCACAATCTACACCGCATCAGGCTCCCTTCTCGGCAACGAAGTCCGCTCCATGTTCGACAGCACATTCGCAACGCTCTACCGCCACCTCGACGACGGTTTCCAGCCTATCAACTTTGTTATGCCCTGGCTTCCCTTACCACAGAACTTCCGCCGCGATCACGCGCGAAAAGTCATGGAGGAATTATTCAGCGATATCATTCGCAAACGTCGTGAGATTGGGAACCAAGGCGACGAGACTGATATGGTTTGGACGCTTATGAATGCCAAGTATAAGGATGGCGAGGATCTGCCTGACCATCATGCCGCGAGGATGTTGATTGCTATTCTTATGGGTGGACAGCATAATACAGCTGCGAGTGGTGCTTGGCTACTCCTCAATCTTGCGCACAAGCCGCATCTTGTCAAGGAATTGTATGATGAGCAGATTGAGGTTTTGGGATCACCGCAGGAGCCGTTGACGTGGGAGAGTTTACAGAAGTTGACCCTGAATGGGCAGGTCATCAAGGAGACTCTGCGTCTTCACAGTCCAATTCACTCTATCCTGCGACAGGTCAAATCTCCTATGCGAGTACCGGGTACCGACTGGGTTGTTCCACCGTCTCATACACTCCTCGCTTCACCTGGTACACAAGCACGATCTGAGGAGTTCTTCCCTCGACCAATGGAATGGGATCCTCATCGCTGGGATAAGATAGAGTCTCTTGACGACGCTAAGGGTAATGGGGAGACAGTTGACTATGGCTTCGGCATGATGAACAAGTCTGTCAGCAGTCCATATCTACCCTTTGGAGCGGGACGGCATCGCTGTGTTGGAGAGAACTACGCGTATGCGCAACTTGGTGCTATTATTGCGACCTTTGTGAGATTGCTTCATGTTGAGCAGCCTGATCCCAAGGCACCTCTACCTGCGCCTGACTATTCGGTAAGTGCCCCTTCTGGTGATGAAGTGTTCTAACTAACCGTTGTTCTAGTCAATGTTCTCTCGGCCTATGAACCCAGCCGTCATCCGATGGACTCGTCGTAACTCGGAGGCTAATTAGAATAGAAGTTGGAAAATTTAAATAGATATGTCACTTCATATAACGCAGTACAGAAGGAGGCAAGACGTTATGATTACCAGCTGTATCGACACATACAATCACTTCTTCAACTAGGACCTATGCCGTAAACGACGAGGAATTCTTATAGCAATGCCTAGCTAAAAAAGGACATGAGTGTGATGTGCAAAAACATACAACAGCGGGTATTCGCTGGTCGTCACCGAGCCAACTACTAATCCGCCCCTCACCGGCTTGTCTATGGGAGAGCAGACGGGATCCCGAATTCTCCAGTAGGTATGGTCGTATGTGACAGTGTGAAGCCGAAAGCTCAGCTTTGAATGGAGGCCAAAGGCAGCCATGTCTAAAAGATACCTGGACTGCCGGGGCTAGTCCTGTAAGATTCGCGGAGAGGATATAGACCATCTTGGTAAGTGATGGTCTTGCAGGCCTTTGAGCGAACTAAGTGGACCACTATGTAATTGTTAGAGGGCAAAAATGTGATCATGCTGGGGATCGAACCCAGAATCTTCTGATTCGTAGTCAGACGCCTTGCCATTGGGCCACACGACCGTATCCAATTGTTGAGCGTCCAGCTTCGCAACAGGCCCTCTCTGCTAAGGCGATTTTGCTACGCCTCTGCTCCTTCGCCCGAAACGAGCAAGTTGTCGAGGCTACAGGTCGGCTTCATCTTTCATTCAATGGGTTCAAAACGATAGAGCCCGAAAAGAGTTTACTTTGCAGTCTTGGGAGGGTATGATGATGTATGTAGTGCCGCATGGCGGCGTAGTAGGCAGCACTAATGCAGGGCGCTGATAGTTTCATTGCTAACATCCTCTCATGATCTGATCATAAATGCGTCCCAACAGCGTTCAAGAAGCATTAATTATGGAAATTCTATACTACTCATTATTCAACTTCAGTAACTTCTCCCCTCGACTCTGCCGCCATCTATTAGTCGTCTCAATAAGCTCAGGGCACCCTTGAAGCAGCCAACCCCATTTCCTCAGAAACCAGGGCGATGCCTCCCAGGAGTTTGGTACTGACGAATCTCCCCATACAATCAAACTCGGCCTCTCAACGTTCTCCCAGTTGATCTCCGATATGTCCTCACAAAGCTCCCCATCATCCAGTAACTCAGCATCTGCCGCCAGAATGACATTATCTCTGAACTTGGGGAAAGGAAATATGTCGAGCCATGGGTGATGCAACACCGTCTTCTGCACTTCAGTAGGTTCTAGCGCCTCTGGGAGATTATAACCCGGACCCAAGGGCCCATAAAGGTTAAATGGCGATATAGCTTCATCGATGCACATGAGAGCTCGGTCAACTCCCAGCAGACTACCGTTGGTGGCAACAGCTATTGTAACGTTGAGGCTGATAAGAAGTGGAAGCTGTGATATCTGAGGGGAATTCAGGGTATAGTCCATATAAGCCTTGCATGCAGCAGCGAATACCCTTTCGCTTATGTCAGGCCTTTTGTAAACTTCGCAGGTTTGACGGATGACTTCAAACATGGCATCTGGTGGACCCTGGAGAGCTAGTGCTATTGAAGGCATTGATTCGGCTGGTAGGCCAGCTTGACCGACGATATTGGAAGCAAGCCTGTTTTGTTCCTGTCGTTGACGCTTTCTGAGATCTGCCAAGCGCATATTATGTAAGAAACTGGCCTCGGAGTATAGGTTACAGGTATGGACTCACATTGCGATCTCTTGTTCAGTCGATTCTGCAACTTTCGTCGTTGTGCAGTACTAGTGACCCCGGTCCAGTCCTCCTCAGCTTTCTTCACGAGGAGCTGCGGAGCCATTGGTTCAATGGCAATCTTTTGTGGATCTGACATGGTATTGAATATGCCGGGTGCTGATAGATCGATGTATATGGCTGATTATGAGAGAATTATGTGATGCCCTTTCAGAATTAATGGGATAAATCAGGAGAGAAAATCGTTGGATGCTGGAGGCGTCATCATGGGCATGCACGTGAATCTCTCCGTTGGAGCAGGAATGGCTATCTCCACTATGTCAGCAGGTTGCATTAGTGCGTCCAACAAGGGTTTAGTCTCGCTCACGGAGCTGATCATTGGATGAGCTTGACAACCGGGTAAGTCGGTCCGATGAGGGATCGCAAGAGCTGAGGTTTGGCGATATCATCAACTCGCATAAGTCCGCATCGAGAATCTGATGAATAGTGGCAGACGGTGCTCGAGAAGCATCCTATAAGACCCGACGGATCATGCGATCCAATAGCCTTGTAAAATCCATCTCATCACAACCGTTACTCGCCAAGATATTGACGCCTTCCATGCAAGAACATTTCACACGCTGGGCAACTTCAGAAACACCCACAATTCTATTCTCACTATGCCTCCATATCATATCTCGCCGCCCGTGAACTGCGATATCGACTTTAATAAGGATCAAATTGCAGGGAAAGTCGCCATTGTCACCGGAGGTCAGCGTCGCCGAGATGAATGATATCGTATAGGTTAGCTAACTTTTTCCAGGCGCCAGCGGTATTGGGGAGGCATATGTACGGGCGCTACACAGCGCAGGGCACGTACAATTATACATGATTCTACAGACATAAGGACTGACAAGTATCAGAGCCAGGGTCGTGATCGGCGATAAGAATGCCACCGCTGGTGAGAAGCTCGCTTCAGAATTAGCATGCTCGAAGTTCGTTCATTGCGATGCAACAGTTTGGGACGATCAAGTGCGCTTGTTCAAAGAGGCCGCTCAGTTGTCTTCTTTTGGACAGATTCATTATGTTATAGCCAACGCAGGAATGACGAAAGAGGATCAGACTTTCGCTTTTGACGGTGAGAATTCCTCCCCTGCCTTGCCTCACCCAACTCTCTCATACCTTTGCGCAGGTAAAGACCAAGAACCGCAGAAGCCAGACTTTCAGGTGATCGATGTGAATCTGAAGGGAGCCCTTTATACGTCGAAGCTAGCCATGCACTATTTCGTGTCCCAGAATGGCACTGAAGCCAACAAGGACCAAGACGACACCTGCTTGATCCTCATCAGTTCAGGGGCCGGCTTCCTCGACGTTCCTAGATCTCCAGAGTACAGCAGTACGAAGTGGGCGGTCCGCGGGATAATGCATGCTCTAAGAAGAACAGCCTTTTACTATGGAAGCCGAGTGAATGTTATTGCACCATGGTAGATCCCTCTCCATTCCGGGGCACTTGAATTCCTCGACTAATTGGTTCTGCAGGTACATCCGCACGGGTATTCTTTCCAAAGACCAATTCGACCAAGTTGAGAAATCAGGCGTCGAGCTCGCGACGGCTGAAGATGCTGGTGAATGCGCGCTGAGGATCCTGTCTGATATCAGTATTAATGGAAGGACGCTGTTTGTTTGTGCGCGGAAATGGGCTCCTCGGGGATACATGGATCTTAATATCGAGGATTATCCTGAAGGTTTGATCCAGGAGATACAGGAGGATCAAATGCGCAACGCACCTGTCGATCTCGGGCTATTCACTTAGAGGCTTGTTCTACTTACGGGAGCACATTGAGAAAGCTCAAGAATTAACTTGAGACAGACCTGGGTTGGCACACAAGAAACAGGATCGCGCCATGATTAGCTTCAAACTTTGCAGGACGGCATATGTGGATTTTGCCTTTAGTTTAATTGCCATAAGGCTAACCTCAAGTGCCCAGAACATCAATGGTGGTTTCAGCCCCACGAGGCAAAAAGTAACAATCTGCGCTACACTGCAATCCTCCTTCAGAAGGTTGAGCACTAACGCTGGACTATTGGCCTGTAAGCTTAAGTTAGTGCCCTGTGCCTGGGCGGTTTGCTGTCCTTCAACTGCGGCCGAGAGTAGAAACCTTGCGCTTTGGCGCGAAGTAGAATTATAAAAGAGCATCCAAACACTGAGGGACGCACCGCTTTGGCCTTACATTTGCAATAGTAGAATATAGTTATAATTATACAACGTGGCCGCCATGCAGTGACCTAAGTATTGCCCGTCATAACATAAGGCAATCACATCAAGTTAATGGACCTAACTTCTAAACTTCCAATCCGTATTTAAGGCTTCTAACTAGGGCCTCTCAGTATCAGCCAAACGAGAAACAAACTTTTTAACGCTAATAATGCGAACCGTTTGCAGACGGTTCGAGTGTTAGCTATAGAAGATTGATGGCTAAAATAAAGCATCAGCTAGATTGCAAGTAGACGCCCGGGCTTCTGAGGTTAGATGGGGATGAGCTGCGCCGCTTGTTTAGCAGACACGACAGAATGGCGCGCGACGAGACCATAGAAGCAGATTCATTATCTGCAACCGAGCAAGAAAGATGCTTTCTATGTCCCCTTCCGGTTTAGCCACTATAAATAGAGCATAATTTAGCGCAAGCTCTGGTTTATTATTTCCGTTTGTTCCAGCCTCTAATAGAATATACTTTTAAGTTAATCTGTATCCGGAAAACCAAGGTATGCAGCCTTCAATAGTGCTAATTTGCTGCATCCAATAAACGGCACTACACTAACAAAGCCGCATTCTCGGCCATGCACTACCTGTACAAAAAACCCTAAATCAGGCCACTTCCATCCTCTTCTGACCTCCGAGTCATGATCCGTAAATACCATACCATAACCCGTTATCTGCCAAAGCCACAGAACTTTTTAAAGAGAGCACAAATGACTTAAACTCCATTTTTCCAGTTTCTCTAAGTTCTCTGTGGTGATATAAAGTGTCAGCCACATGTCTCAACTCAATTACGCCTTAATCTGTGATCACCGTTACTATCATTCTCACTACAACACAGATAGCCAAACATGCATCTGTTGCCGTCCCTCTTGTTGTATCTAAGCTTTGTTTATGCTACACCTGCTCCACTCGACCTGCTGTCGGTCTTTGAAGATGACTCGCTCCCGATCGTGGACTTCTCGACATTTAAACTTGACAACCATCGCCAAGCAAAGCGAAGCAAAGAGGAGCAAGTAAAATGCTTCCAGGGCGACATAGTTGTGGATGGACGCCATCTAGGAAACCAGCATGAATTCGAACTCCCTGGCAAGGTGATTGTATGTCAGAAGATGTACACACCCGGCACAACCAACGGCCTCAACAACTGGGACATTGCCATCGCAGTAGGTGATGCAAGGTCCCACATGATCCCTGGGTTAATCGATTATACCACCAACGGCTGGCTCATACCATACCTCTTCAATCGTTACTACAAAAATCCGGTGTTAGAGGATTACGCATTCGTTACCGTTGTCCCGAACAAAGGAGTAGAAATCAAGCCAGATCCGCACTTAGCTGCAGCCAATAAGGTTTCGACTTTTCGCATCAATGTAACGCATGATGCGGTGTACGAACCTACTGGTGGAGAAATACTTCTATCTTGGAAGGGTTATAAGATCGAGGGGAATATAAATCTTATCTCATCATCTCATGTCACTTACAAGGCCAAGATTAGCGGAGACATTAAGACGCTGGGGAGTATAACTGTCAAGATTCCGTAGTCAAGACTGGATAATGGCCTACTACTGTTACATTTACTAGGTCTAAGGACCATGGTGGCGTAATGCAGTAAGAGAAAGGACATGGACAGGTCAAGAACCAAAGAAATTGATGTCATTCTGCGATTCATGCGCTCGGAAGATAATTGTGTACCCGATGTCAGATTGGTTGCCTTGCAAGGGCTCTTGTACGAGAAGGAAGGGTAAACCCGAGATTTGTTTACGTAAAACACAAAAAGCAGCTATAAGTACAGCTTGATCTGAAGATATTAGGTCCTTGAATCTGTCTGGCAAAACAACCGACTTCCGACATCAATATACGGCAGCCAGAAAACATGATCGGAAATGAAAGGAAAAAAAATAAATAAGTTGAACCCAGGCTCGCCAAGTCAATTATCAGGTTAAGGGGCGGTCTTCCCCTTTGTCTTTGTGATACATTATCCACCGTGTTTGACTGTTGAGCTGGGGTTCAAGGTAAACCTTTGGCGTCCGTAAAATGACCGAAAAACAAGTATTTTGGTAGCTGTTCAAAATATACAGCAGCGACAGTGGCCGGTGTCTGAGCCGTCGGCGTTAATGCTCTACCGCGATGGTGGACTTTCTGTATCATTCTATACAGTGTTAGCCTAACTATCCTTTTTGGTATGAGCTTGGTCAAAACTAACAAACACAAGGTGTTCCACAGATTCCACAGTTACGTCCGGGAATGACCCAGACTTCCTCACCAGACTCGGCGCACTTGGGACACCGGACGCCAGGCATCTTGCTGTTGACGGGAGTGGTTGAAGACATTTTGGGGAACGATGAGGTAGAAGAGTAGAGTAGAATAGGGAAGTGCAGGAAAATTACTGACGATGCCTTACGACTGGGTCGTGATTTTATCCCCCAAATGCCCCTATTTATGTTTCAAACTCAATGCCTTGAGTAAAAGCTGAGTAATAAACGAAAGAATTGTCTGTGTAGCTGCCGGCCGCGGCTATTTCCTCCTTTATCATAGCTTGAGACAAATAAATCACATGTTACTGATATGTCTCAGATTCAAGAATGGAAGTTTGCTTCCAGGTACGCGTCATAGGCCCGACAAGACCGTGATGTCAGACAAAAGCGACATCCTCAGCTGAGCAACCACCTCACCCTTACATCTGGGAACTGAGCTTTGAGGAAGGACAAGGCTCCATCCGTTATGTCTTTTGGCGAAGAGAAAGAACACAATGGCGCTTCGAAGCTCACTGAGTGAGAAACATCTCAAGCCCTCTCTGGAAAGTATATATATCTCAAGTAGGTACATCCAAGAGTTTTCTTTCCTTCATACCCCTACCACCTGCATTTAGATTCCATACCGGATTCACGCTTCCACTGCCCTCTCAATCACATGCCTAGCCAGGACGTCTCACACTTCTATATCATGGCTCAGTGGCATGCTACCAGTACCACTGCGGTCTACATCTACGCACAGATCTCTGCCGAGCCTCAGTCTCAACTATACCACAAAGTCAAGCGATAAAGGGAGTGAGTGTATTGACCATGATGTGCTGGAGCACGAAGCCCTACTCTCTATTGATAAATCGCAACTTTAGATTCGTCTGGATAGGATTCATGAATTTGAGCGTCAGCAGAATGCCCTAAAGAAGGATAATTAGTGGGCACATAAGAAAATCGGACCACTGGCAGCCACCGTTCTTTATCCATTCATACGATGTCATTGAATAGTAGTTCAAGCAGAATCTTCCAAAGCCTTTTCATTCCACTGCAATAGTCTTTTATCTCTGACGAACCCCGATTCATTTCAGACATCATCGTTAGCTTTTTAGCAACAGCTAGCCTGTCCGAAATAGCACTTGAAAAGATATCCTTCTCCCTTCTTTTGATTTTTTCATCTGGCAGATCCTTTACTCAATCTTGATAGCACTACTGTTCCTTTCGTTCCAGAAGTCGCGTGCGTGAAGTGGAATTGTCGCTTGGACTAAGCCGAGAGAGCTAGTCCTGGTAGGGTTAGGCTTCTTCTGCTGGTTACTGTTTAGGGTATGCGTTTCTAATTGCCAAACACTATGCTGGCTTCTGGGTGCTTTCTACCACCGATACAGTTCACTATGAAATAATGCGTAAAGGTCTGGCAGGCAGGAGTTACCGAATTGAATGAGTATCTAAGCATTTATTCAAGACTGGCCTCTAATATAATATTAAATTGGGACTGTTCGAGACAATTCAGCGGAAGTATGGTTGGTGAGTACCAAGCAGCATCCCCACTTACCAAGTCAAGCTAGATTGGTTGACCAGGTGACTTCAAAACAACAGACTCCAATCAAAGCGAGGCTCAGTCTTAAATGTTGATCACAGATTATCATCAATAAGCAACCAATAATGCACGCTACCGATATAGAAAGTTGGCGGCAAGAGATAGAGACAACAATATCTGAGCACTGTGACACGTCTTACGATTTTTCTTGCCCCAAAGATTATCAACACCCTCAGGCCCTTCTGCTATCAGTGGAGTTTTGCTGCCACGACAAGAGTTGGGCAGAAGACGGTGCTGTGGCTTCCTTTCCAGTTTGGTTCGACGGATGATGTGATAGGTGTTTATAGGACTGTCTTGGGGCTTCAGCAACTATGCCGTTGGGTTGACGGTGTCTTCTGGCCATGGTATAAGAGAAACGCACTGGGTATATCAGAGGATGGGGATTGTACGTCATAGTTGTGCTTTCGTGATCACTGGGTAGCATGGAATTTGGGAGTTCTTATCTATATTTATGTGTTTTATACAAGATATCGAAGCAGTGTATTCTTCTGGTTGTTTCCAATTCATCTGCCAATCCATCTTCAAGCTTGCCCACTTACCTCCCACAATACGAACAACAAGAACTCTCTTGTTCCTTACTTACGGTCAATTCGCAAGTTTCTTAAGACTCGTGTAGGAAAACGTTCACCAGAATAAGGACTAGACGGGTTAAAGTCTGAAGCACCTGACGCGACAGAACGGTCATTAACAGTGGCCAACAACAACCTCCTTTGACTTGTAACATGATGTGTTCCGTCGATAGACTGGAGCACTTACTATATTTATATCCTCTTCAGCTTCACCAATGAATCCAGCTCTTTACTACAACCCAACCAATGTCATATTCATACCACGTCGCCCCCTATTGCTCCCTCACTCAGCGAACATCACTACCCGATCTTCGAAACGAAGAGGAACAGTCGCATCGACTGGGCCTAGCAGACGTCGCAATATTTTGTCATGAGCTGGGACGACAGCTTGATGAGGTGTTCTTCCCGGTGACGGAAGTGCTATCAATTGGGCAGCATGCGGCGGTTACCTCGACGTCGTCAAGCTACTTCTGGAGAGAGGCGCCGAGTCGAATATCTGTGCGAAAAGACCAGTATTACTCGGTACTGGAGGTACACCAGTCACAATGGCTGCAGGCAAAGGCCGTCTCGAGGTTGTTCGGTATCTCCTTGACAAGGGCTGCGACGATGATTCTGCCGAGGGTGTTCCCGGTTGGGAAGCTCTTATGATGGCTTGCGAAAGAGGACAAATTACCATCATTAAATACCTTGTCGAAGAAAGAGGCTTAAACGTCAACAGAGTCGGTAACAATCGCGTCACGCCTCTGATCACAGCAGCTCAGAGTCAACAAACCGCTGTCATGGAGTACTTAGTCAAGCGCGGGGCCCACATAGCCGTAATTGACAACGATGGAAGCACGGCGTTACTTCACTCTGTGATAAAGAAGAGAGTTGGTGCTGTTGAGTGGCTGGTGAAACATGGTGCCGATGCCAGGAAGAACAACAAGAAAGGTGTCTCGCCTAAGCTAGCAAGGGAGGAACTCCAGAAGAACGCTGACGATAAGAATGCAGCGGCAATGGTCAAGTGGCTTGAGGTGCCCATAAATGTTGTATTCCACATAACAGCATAGAAGACGTGGGAGTCGTTTCCGGATCCTGCCGGCGACGAGGCTCAGAGACCTATGGAAGAACAAATGCGTACCAAAGCTGTGATGGACCTGTTATATACGGATACTAGACACGACGGAAGCGAGGTGATAGTACAGTTTGTGTGATATTAACTTGCCACGAGTAAGTCAATCAATCAATCTTTGAGCAATTCCGTCGCTAGTGATACTCTAGCATAATGAAACACTGTCATGCATTCTCAGGTCCAGCCTGTAAAACAACACATCTACGCAATAACTATCTCTACTATATGCCCAAGAGAAATAGCAAATATAATGTAAGTAACTTGTAATAAAAAGAAACCCGGTTTAGTAGTTCTTAATCAGTGCCAGCAGAGCTTTTTTCTCCATATAAACAGAGAGATCATGCCCAGTGAGTACCTTGCTGGGATTGCTGTACGCCTTAGTTTGCAGGATGATACTCTGGTTGTCTAGTAGATAGTTAATAAGCCATAGGGTCAGAATAATAGGGAATGTGCACTTACGTTGAGGGCATCCAAGAGCCTCGAGGCTCGCACAGGTTTGCCTGAGATCGAAAATGGTAGGCATCTAGACCAGAATAGTTAGCTTAAAATACTCTGGCGAGATAGAGGATACGAAGGCGAAGATTTCGACATACCTTTGCAGCTGTTGTAAGTAACGATTGCCGATATGTAAAAAACAGTTGGCGAAAATAGTTGAAGCAATAAGTAACAAGCAATCAGTAGATGATCATACTCCTGTGTTCTTTATAGGCATTATCCGGAAGTATCTCAACTCATCATTCCCTTGTGCTACCTCATTACTCAAAGACACCGCCAACAAAGACTTCAACTTCGACAAAGACATAACTCAAGAATAGACCAACACCACAAAGAGCGACGCTTCAGAAACGAACAGAGTCCAATAAAGAAATGGGGTTTTGCGCGAACATAAGCAGTCAGCTTTTGTACTTTTATCTTCCCATTGCTCAGTCCACGGACCTGCGAGGAATAGATATGAGTAGTTCTTCGACAATATGGAGAAGCTTCAAAGCAAATACATCAAAGCTTGACCTGTTGCTGTAGCCCTTGGTGTGAAAATAGCTGCGAATAAAGTCGCACTCGGTCTGCAAGTCCATATGCCCAAGATCTAAAGGAGGGACCCGGAAACGACAAGATTTAGATAAAGATTTGGATAGTTTAGAGGATCCTTTGATGAGTTTATTATGATATCATACCCTTAGTCGATAGTTATTCTAATTCACCTAATGGCCTTCGGTATTTAGGATCAATATCCTAAGGTTTAGACAAGAGGACCATCACTTATTCTTCCGTTGCTTATTTTCTCTTTCCATTTTCTTGAAGAAATCGGTCTTATCGCCCGTTTTCCTCTTCAGACCCTTGTTTGCAGATGAGTTTCGCTCAATGTAGGCCATATCCTGCACACCGCTAAGTTGATCAAGATAGCCGGCGACGCGCCTCACTGTTTTCTTCGTGGCTTTCCCAGCACTCTTCTCCCCACCCCACAGATCATCCGCAACAAATTCATCATCGACCGAGGTTTCGTTGTCAACCAACGCGCCTTGCAGTAACTCCCGTTGTTCGGCCGCAGTACAAAACGCGAGTTCAGGCGTCTTTTCGATACCCTCTAGCTTGGTGATGACTTTGAACGCGTAGCCTTGATCAATGAGGAAGGCCTGGCGCTTTGATGCAAAGTGCATTTCGGATGTATCTTTGGAAACGAGCGAGTAAAAGAAGGCATTGAAGCCCTCATCGTTGCGCCGCTTTGCTCGTAAGATACGGCCTAGGCGCTGTGCCTCTTGTCGGCGGGAGCCAAACTGCGAAGATATCTGGATAAGGCACGTTGCCTCGGGTAGATCAAGTGAAGTATCGCCGATCTTGGAGAGGAATAGTGTATTCACTTCGGGATTGTGCCGGAAATGATCCAGAACCCTGAGCCTCTCCTCTTGACTTGTCCCGCCGTAGATAAGATACCTCTTCAGCTTGTATGCGTAGAGTTTCAGAGAGTAGAGCTCGTCCGAGAAGACAATGATCTTATCGCCACGCGCTTCGTGATAATTGATGAGAAACTGACAAGCCTGGAATTTCGAGGGATTGATAGCGGCTAGTGTTCGCTTCATGCGAGACGAAACTTGTAGGTATTGCTCGTAAAAGACAGTCGGCATAGAACACCAGACCTCAGCGCATTGCACCTTGGCGATATGTCCCTGCTGCGACAGTTCCATCCAATTTGCTTCGTATAGCTTCGGCCCGATGAGAAAATTGAGATGATCGATCTTGTCATCCTCGCGAAGCAATGTAGCCGTAAGCCCAAGCTTCGAGTGCGTCTTTATCGACGATACAACACGTCGAAACATATTGGCTGGAACGACATGTACTTCATCAAGAAGCATCAATCCCCATTCACGCCCTGATAAGAAGTCCATCATCTTCTTTGAGTCATGCGCGCGCTCACGACTATTCGTGACCATAGAGTACGTCGTCACAATAACACCAGTACTGCCAGAGAACTTCTCCTTACTGTCGGATGTAAAAGTAGTAATGTCCTCGGGGTTGATGTTTGACCATTTGAGAAACTCGTTGCGCCATTGCACAGCGGAAACTGAGCTTGTGCACAGAACGATAACGCCTTTTCTGATGGTGCATGCTGCTGTGATGCCGACGAGGGTTTTGCCTGCGCCGCAAGGGAGAACGATGATGCCGCTTTTGGCGCGACCGTTGCCGAACATTTTGCTGAGACTCTTTTCTTGATAAGGTCGGATCTGGGTGTTTGGGCGCAGATCGATATCTAAGTCGGGATTGATGCTATCGCAGCGGAAGTCGTATTCTTCGAGAATGGGGTAGTTTAGGTCCAGACATCGCTTCTGCACAGTCTCAACAGCGCTGTCGGGAATCTCAAAGGCATGGACTGCTTCTTTCTCATCATCGTTGTCTTCATCATCCAATACAGCTTCAATGTGATCCGACTCTTTGTCCGTGTTTTGTAAGAGGTCTGCTTGCTGGGCCCCCGCCGCGTTCTTTGTTCCAGGAATAACCAAGCCACCCAACGCCGGCGCGCGCGTGGTCGTAATTTCAACAGAGCCATTCACTCGAAGAGGACCGATGATGTTATCTTTGAGTAAAGTCTGGAGGACATCTGCGTCGCTGCTTTCGACGAAATATTTGTTGCTCTTCAAAACCAGCTTGACCTTTCCATAGCTCTTGGTGCACGACCTGATGAACTCTTTGATGGTCTGCGGAAGCTCTGTTTTCAGGAACTTGTCTAAAGTGCTGATGATATCTTCACCGTTTAAACCAACAGAAACAGCGGCATAGAGGCTATGCGGTGTGATCTTGTACTCGTGAAGAAAAGCCGGTCTGGATTGGGGCTCCGCGATAGTGACAAGGAAGTCAGTCGCTAGGTCCGCCAAAGGATGAAACCGTTCAAGAATAATGTATCCTTTGTCGGGATCAATCCATAATGGGCGATTGGCGCTATCAGGGTTAGGCGCAAGATACGAGAAATCACGCTTGACAATGGCACTGACGTCGATGGAAGCTTTTTGCCCTTTTCGTTTCAGCGACATGGTGATGTTGCGGAAGAAGAGGTTTCAAGGGATTGAAAGAGGTGAGAATGAACTTTAGGCAGCTGACGCAGAACCAACAAAGAACACAGCGGGAAGACAGGAATGACTAACGCTCATCATGTCACGTGAATGCGAACATGAATTCTCTAATGCAGACAAGGTATAAAAAAGACATAAGACCTATGTATAATATGATAAGTATTGTTCCTTGTTTTAGCCCTGCTCATTCAATCGATAAACTTGAACAGCTCACGCAAATACAAGGAACCATGTGGACTTTAGACCAGGAAGTAAGATATCAACATAAACTCATCAAACGCCCCTCTAACCTTATGTAAATTTATCCAAGTCTAGTCAAACCTTTGGATGAAAGTCCTTAGTATTTTTACATACTCTAAGTGAATTCTCCGTATTAGTGTTCGTAAGCTGCACTAGAGTGACTAGAGAGTCCACATCGCGTAGTCATAATACTTGATTTTATGACTATCAACGTTAGCTAAGCTCAAATTCATTTAATGTTATCATTTAAGAAATACAGTTAAAACAGCAACAGCAAGGCTGACATAAAGCACTTGTATTTCGAGCCCAGTTGTTATATAGTGCTATGGGAGGCAAGGAGCTTACCCGGTACTAAGTCAATTTCTTTATAATTGTCCATCATCTCCTCCAGCATTCACTATCAAACCCTGCGAAGCTTTTCGTCTACACCGGTGCCCATGATCTGGCTGCCTGATCTTTCAGTAAAAGGTGGCCTAATTGACTTTATGAGGCAGAATCATAACGATGTACGAATGTCTATTAGAGACTGAACATGCGGCATATCCAATTAAGAAGAATACAGCTAGACGTCCCAGAGTTCGATATTCTTGTACTAGCGGAATGGGCCGCCCAGAAGACCCTTGATGGAGTTAGCTGGTAACGTGGATCCCTTGATTGCGATTCAATCGACAACATTTGGCGAAGAAGTTTCCTGCAGGGGCCTCCCTGTTGCCAGGGCGGGCTCGTTATATGCATATTTGCTCCAGATTCGGCTAGTGTTTTTTTTGCTTAACTTCTTAATTTTCCAGTAGCGTTTCGAACTATTGGAAGTAGCCTGCTGCTAAGTCTCTGTTTGGCGCCAGTATAGGCCAGTATACGACAGCCGCAAACATGAACTAACGTTCTTTGTTGATAGCTAAATCAAAAAGGGGAAATCCGGCACCCAATAATTTTGACTCAGATTTGCATCCTGCAACCTCTTAATATTTACATTCTTTTACCTCACACTGCAGCATCTGCAGTTGTATCCACTCGTTTTAACTTCTACCATTCGTACCTCAGCATGGTTCGCCTTTCCATCATCAACCTAGCAGCGATTGCTACGCTGCTCCTTGGCGCTGAAGCCAGTCCCTGCAAGCCCGCGACGACCGCCGCGACCAGCGTTGCGGAGACCACGTCGGCGGTCGCTGCTGATACTACGGCTACGTCAATCGCTTCAACTACTGTTGTGACCCCGGCGGATACTACCAATACAATCCCAGAGGATACTACTACAGCCCTGGCAGATACTACCACTACGGAGGAAGCAGAATCAACCACTACAACTCTGGCGGATACCACTACGACAACCGAAGCAGAATCTTCCACGACTACTGCAGCGGCAGCCTGTGTTGAAACCCAGTTGTTTATCAACCCAGGATTTGACGATAGTTCCAGCAGTGTTGCGCCATGGTCCAGCAATACCAATCTCATCCAAACCAATCCCCAGGCTGGCCCTAACGCACTGTACGTTCCTACACCTTTCGCATCTTTATCTTTTACATGCTAACAAATGACGAAATAGGTCCGGGGTATTCAACAACGGTCAGCCCACTTACTACGTCAAGCAGACTCTGCAGAATCTGAATGGCGACTACTCGTTCTCCTATTACTACCGAGTTGTCAGTGTCAGCCAGAATGCCGATTATGTTTGCAACATTGACATCCAGATCGGAGACACACCCCTCCGTGGCGGTATGTACGACAGCCCTGGTGGCTGGTTGTCAGATAGCGTTCCCTGGAGTAGCGGAGGCCAGACTGTTGCACAGGCAGATGTGCAGCTCAGCTTGACCTGCTATGGAGAATACGACAGAATTGAGGTTGACCTGGATACTTTTGCGTTTACGCGAGTTTGCAGTGCTTAAGAATCTCAGGCATCCTTAGACTTTTAAGGCCCAACTTCTGACATGAGGTTGGTAGACAACACTATTAGATCTAGTATACGATAGCTAAAAGAGCCTGCTAAATAATCTGCTAAATCATCTTTCTGGTCCATAATGAGCATAACTAAACAAGTTTTGTGAGTTGGATTTTGAAATAACATGTTGACTTGTGAAAGTCAAACTAAGAGTCAGAGGAACATAGAGGTCACCGGCCACGTTTGTCTTGACCGATAACTTGGCACATATTGCAAGAGACAAAATTTCTCTCCAATTTAACTTGATTGGTGGCTATTTATGCTATGAGGAATGCGTCCTTCGGTAGGTAGAATTGTCTAGGTCTCTAGATCCCTAACTGTACCCTCCAACATCGCAATTCACATGCCAGTCAGCAAGCCAACTTATTTGTTGCTCTTGGAAGACCAGATGGGAGTAGCTCCACCGTTCTTGTACAGAACAAGATTTCCATCATCTTGGACAGAGACAAAGGTCTTGTTGTCACCGCTTGGGGCAGCAGTGTTGGTGTGCCAAGTGGCCTTGCCATTCTTGTCACTGCAAAACAATCGCGGTCAGTTACCTTAACTTGATGAAGAAGGATTGGACTTACTAGATGCAGAGGTTACCATCGCTCTGCATGACGGCGCCCTTGGCATTGCTGATCTGCTGGTCGGTGCTCTGCCAGGCGCAGCGGTTGTTGTAGTAGATGGCGAGCTTGCCATCGTCTTGCATGCGGAGCTCGACGGAGCGATCTTTGCTGAAGATGCTCATGCCGACCATGAGCCAGTCGCCGTTCTCGAGAGTGCCGTAACCCATTGTGAGCAATTGAGGTTGAGTAGTTGTTTAAGAAAGAGTTGATGAGTGAAGATGAGTGAAGATGAGTTGAGAGTTTGTATTCAGGTTTAGTGAGAGGTTGAGGGGGTTCTTATAGATGAAGACTCTTTCCAGTGACCCTAAGAAATGTGTAAGAGACCGCCTTGTAAATCAGTCTACGTATACAAATGTTTCCCTGTCTCACAACCAATCTCCACAGCCCCTGCCCCATGTCCAATTATCTCCATCACGGTGTCTCGTATCACGGTGCATCATGTAGTCGTACGCACCGGTCGCATCCTATAGGCTACTGGCATGCTTTCTTCTCTTCCGGGCCATCGGCACATCAGATTCCAGTCACTCACTGAGACACGGCACGACGACGATCTGGCGGTAAGTGAATCCTTCGTGATATTGTTTGAGAGAAGAGAAATCATCTGCACGTTGCCATTGGACAGGCTGCTGATCTGGCTGTCGCGCCAGGGTGTTACACAATCCAAAACAAGAGTCCGGGGGAGACCTCACTACATCTTGTCTCTTCTTCCACGTATTTAATTGCCCGGGATGCTCACCAGCATACTTCTATATCAGTCTCGTTATCGAGCCATGCTCTTATGGATCAGTCGTACGCTGGCAAGAAAGACAAGGCGGAAGCTAACAAATAGATCATTTTTTCCCCCGATCGCCCGTCAACGGGGAGGCGGGGTTTGAGGAGATCTCAATTGTGACAGGTTCTTCTGTACCTGGTAGCACGGTCTGTATGTCTCACCTAAAAGAGCAGCGGCCCGTTCGACCCCCTCTTTCATGTCTGAGGTTCAGCCCGCCACAGAATATCCCGTGTCTCAGTACTCGGCCATTATTGGAACAGAAAATGGCGACGTCATTCGCTGCATTCATGCTTGGTCATTGAGCACGAGGAATTATATTCTCTGTTCCAGCAAGCTAATGCTGGACCTTCTTCTCGAACTTGGTGATTTGAATGGTACGCGGAATAATAGGAAAGCACAAATACTTCTCTCAAAAGGCATCGCTGCTATAATCTTCTGGTTAGACGAATGGGCTTTACATCTCATTCTCAAGCTCAGGGCGAAGGAGGCGGGGTAATAAGACATGCAGCACAAACAGAGGGCCGCAGATGCGTCTTTGAGGCGCAACTGCCGGGTACCTGTCACTTATGACAATAAAACCTGACTAAGAGCGTGTCGGACGGTCGGAAGAATGCCCCGTGCCGCCCCATCTCGCAGCCGTAGATCTATCTTTTTAGTCTCGATGCATATCACGGTGTAGATTGCCGCCGCCACTGACAAAATTTGACCGAGTTAACCGGGTATCAACGGCGAGTAGCCTGGTTTTTTCTCAGCATGTGAATTTATCTTGGTTCATGCCATATGGAGACTGGAGTTCAAGCCGCTGGCAGCCGAGGGTCAAGTTTCTGTGGCTGCAGAAAGTGTTCTCATGCCCTCGGATGGTTTGCCTTCAGTCTTCGAACTTCATTGACAAAAACTGGGGGCACTGTCGGCGGCCGCTTGACCGGTGTGTAACATTCTTTCAGCTGCTCGAGGCCAGGTCTCACGAGCCCCCGCAATATACGACTGTTTGCTCTCGATTGAGACAAACAGGGAGAAGTATACCGACGTCACATAGAATATACTAGCTAGTCGATGGATCAGCGCCAACTTTCAACAGACTTCTAGCGGTTTCTTTGCTGTAATACCTAGCGCGTATGCTTCCGCCAGTTGCAATGCATAGTCTGAGACGTCCGATGCCCCTCGTCCGTTGTATTGCTCAACGAATGAGACTTAAATGAACCGAAGAGGCCAAACATTCTTTGGCGGTTTGAAGAGGCAGCAGTCACATCATGTAGATCCATTGTATCATTTACAGCAATCACGTTCTTCCTCAGTGGTCCCAGGAGAATACGGTTCAGAGGATAGAGAAACCAGTAAATTATATACATGGCGAAACGATGAATGGCCCCTCATCCCAAGCGTACCTTCTTACTGTTAGGAAGTCTCTCGTATGGTATCATCTCATCAACAAACTCCTTTGCCTTCCCATCATTCGCCCAATCCCAGTTATCCATGTATCTATCAGACAGTGAATTAGCAATGACCTAAAGTAAGCCGTATCAAATAGCGAGGTAGCTTACGACATCAATGCAAACAGAGCGTACGACTCAGCCGTAAAGGTGGCCTTTCTGGGGCCGCAATTGTCCGCATTGGGTCCCTCGTGAGACCGCGCCAAATTAGAAACCCACAGGAAGTTGTCTGTTATGATTGCCTTGTCAGCCAATGGTTCACGGTGTTGGTGAAAACGCAGTTGAGAGAGGAACTTACATGTAACATATTTCTTGACACCCGGAATAGAGGCATCAGTAGTGCGCTTTCCGTCGGGCTTTTGGAAGACCAGGGCTCCCTCTTTTCCGACGGCTTGTTGATCAGGGACTAGATGGACACAACATTAGCATACATGCAGTTTGGAGAGAATCTGTCGTAATACACATACCATTGCGGTTCTCAGTTCCACCATTCCCATCACCACCAAACCAATGGGCAAGCTCGTGGACCATGACGCGAGAAAGGCTAGTAGCAGAGTATGTATCTAGCGTATCATCTTTCTGAACACTGTCTTTAGCATCAACAGCAGACTTTGTCCCAGCTACCGAGTCCTGGAATGATGGAGGACAAAAAATGATGAAGTCGTTACGGGTGAGGGTGACAGCAAAGACTCCCGGTCGGCAAAGTCCTGTGTCGGCTTGCTTGACGGTATTCACCAAGTATCGTTTCTTGTATACCCACGCTCCAGCGGTTGTGCCCGCCATTTCTTTGGGTCTGGACTCGCGGAGGGGTCGTCCTGCTGGATCGTGGGGATCCTTGTCGTCTCTCCCGACCCAGACGAACTTGCTTTCGTCGCATACAAGAAGGGGCTTGAGGCCGCCGTAGCCGTTGGCTGGAATCATCTCATTGTCGTGAAGTGTCTTGACCATGCGATCATAAACATCTAGAGTCAATCAGTGAGCAGATCTATCTATTGTGGCGATATCAACTTACATCTGACGTTCGAGTAATGCTCCTCATTAGGATCATGTCCGTCTTTATTTGGTACAAAGCCAAACATGTTAGTTGCAGCTCTCGCGATACGGTCCCAGTTGGTTCGCATGTTTGAGACAAAGTCTGGACGCGCGCCTTTGAGCTTCTCGAGGTCCTCTTGCGCCTTCACTGCCAAAACCTCGGCATCACTGTATGCTTTCTCAAAAGCACCTTTACGTTCAGGTGTTTGACAAGAGTCATCCAGGTCCCAGACATTCATATCTGCGGCTAAGCTGAACCCAGCGAGGGCCACGATAGGCAAAAAGACCTTCATGGCGTGAGATGGATGGGCCGAGAAATAGAAAGTAGAAAATGGTGCAAGGAAATCGCGGGTAATAGGAAGAGACAAAGCAAGAAATCAGCTCCAAGAAGGAGGATATAAGGCCTCAAGGTTATGTGTGCTGCAGTACCTATGACAGGCGTCTCTACTATTCTAGGCTTCTTGAATGGGCAATTGGGCTGTCGGTGGTTGCAAGGATATGGAAATTCTCTGTTGAGAAATTCTTTATTAAGCAATGACTCCGTCTGAGCCTTGCGAAAGGGCACAGACAATCCTTCAATGTCACTCTCATTCTGACCTAAGAAAATCGTTTCATTCAGAACCTCGTATCGGTCCTACTGAGCGCTTAACCCATAGCACCGAAATTGCCGTAAGCAGATCCTGCGTTACAGATAGCTATGGATCCGTAGGGCTATGCCGAGGCTGTGCGGCTCGGACCAGGAAATCCATGATCTGTTTATGATTGGCCTTCTTACGGCTTACCATCGACTCTGTAGCCTCTGATTTGTCCGTCTGTAAGAAATGCCTCGAAAAGCTCCATCGGATTATTTATAAAGCTAGCGTTTGACGCTAGCACGAGCACAGTTGAAGAAAAGCTTACTTTTAATTTTAAACATGTAAGCAAGCTTATGCCTTCTGATCCTACTGCACGGAATCCTACTGCGGGCAGGAGATAACTCCCCGTAGTGAAAAAGATTGACCATGAACTGGAGTTTACATGCCGGAATAGGCGGTACTTCGGAAATAAGCGCCACAATTGGTGAATACTGCTCCGCCGGCTGTGCAGATCCTACGGCTTACTTGTTGACCCTGCCCTGTGCTTGGATAATTTTAGATGAGGCAGTCTAGCTCCTGCAAGGCTACAGTACTATCCACCAGTAAATCTTACATTACCAGATCTTCCAAGTGATCTGTTCTGAGCTGTATATATCATAATACTCAAGCTCGTACTGCCAAGTGATATCAAGCTTGACTTGGCATCAAACAGTTCACCTCTCTATCTCATAGGCCGTTCCTGGTCCATCGTCTTCTTGTCTTTTGTTGTGAACATAACCCCCATCATGACGGTCCCTTGGAAGGTCAGCGCCATCGCAGCACTCTGGCTTGGTGCTACAGCCGTCGGTGCAAACCTTGAACAAGAAACCTCTTCTGGTGCAGCTGTGTTCACTCACCCAGTCTACCCCAGAGTTCTTGTCGCAAGACAAGAACAAGAGATCCCAGCTGATGACCGCAACCCCCCTCCCCCCGTTGTTCCTAATCCTCAGCCGAATCAGCCTGCGGGTCCAAACACACCTGTACCTGCTCCTGAGCCAGAAACAACCGCTGAGCCCAACAATCCTCCCCCTCCAGCTACGACAACAGCGGCACCCGCACCGCAAGAGCCAGAGATCACAACGGAGCCAGAGAACCCTCCTGCTCCAGTTACGACACAGAAACCCGATGAACCAGAGGACCCGAAGACCACTGATGTCGCTCCTGTACCTGTACCAGTACCGGTTCCAGTTCCTAATAAACCCGATGATCCCAAAAAGCCTGACGACCCCAAGAAGCCGGATGATCCTAAAAACCCTGAAGACCCGGAAAAGCCGGATGATCCTAAGAAACCCGACGATCCTGACACTCCTGATGATCCAAAGAACCCCGATAATCCTCAAGATCCCAAAGACCCTGAAAACCCTGATGATCCTAAAGACCCGAAGGATCCCGAGAACCCAGACCCCAAGGACCCTGAGAACCCCGATCCTAAAGATCCAGAGAATCCTGATCCTAAAGACCCCAAAGATCCTAAGGATCCTCAAGAGCCCCAAGATCCCAATGAACCAGATGATTGTGAGAAAAAGGACCCGGCGCCATGCACCAAGACCGTTTCCTTCTACTCGGAAAGCGAGACATATACCAGGCAAGTCTATAACCCCCAACTCTTCTCCCGTCAGTAATCTAACAGGAGAGCTATAGCACCGTCTACGTAACGTGCCCTGCACCCATCGACTGCCCCGCCAAACAGACCCCCACCATCACCACCAGCATCTTCCCCGAGGAGTCCGTCCTCTTTGGTGACGTACCAGCCGACAACGAGGCCATTCCTACAATGGAAGCAATTGAAGACGACACCTCGCGTTACTTCCAGCAGGTCTTTGATGATGAGAACATTTCTATCAACGACGCTCAACACCCGGATGTTCAGTGCCAACAGCAGAGTAGCGACGATGTTCCTCGCGATTGTTTCATGTCCATCTACTCCAAGTTCTGCGCCGATGTGAATGGACATGAGGGCGATGAACTGAACAAGAACCTCACTGGCGCCGATGCTGAAAGCGGTTCTCAAGAGAAGCGTGCGTCGCTCAACATGAGAAGACACATGCTTCGCGAACGAGCTGAGTCTTGCGAGGGCTGGGTGTTCGAATACGACTGGAGCGGTGCAAAGGGCGATTGCCAGATCCCCTGTGGTGATTCGATGTATGCTTTTGGCGATGAGTGCTTTGACTCTGAGAACAGTTTTCTCGAGGGTACCATTGATGTGGGATGCGGTACCTACAAGTACACCGCCATGCCTACCACGTCAACTACAGCACCAATCTTTCACTTGACTGGTCTCCCAACACTGACTGACGTTCCTGGCCCTATCTCAACTCCCGACGGTAGTTCATGCGCTGAGACCGCCACTAACACACGATGTGCTCAAGGTGGCGGTAATAGAGGCCAAGCATGCGTCGAGAACACATACTGCGCATCATGGGTCTCAACCAAGCCTACCGAAGCTCCCGCACCACCAGAGGAGAAGATCACACCTTTGGAACTAGGTCCAGTCTTCTGTAAGAACAGAGGCGGCATTCACAAAGACGTTAACCCACACACCGTGAAGTCTCTAGCAGATGGTTACTGCGAGGCCAATTTGCCCGTTGAGATGAAGCCTGATAGCCCTGCTTCTGGTACCACCAAGAGTGGTCTCTACCACTACGAGGTCTCTTGGGTTGAAGGGTGCAAGACGACTGTGGAGTCACAGGATCCCTATACACCGCTTGGAAAGGGTGGTCCACTTTGCAGAGATTTGTTTGTCAAGGCTTATGCAGGCTGTAAGTACTTTGTCCTATGCTTCACTGATTCTATACTAATACGTTGGCTTATAGGTGACAATGGCGGTATTGGCGGATACATTGATGCGGGTTGTGTACGATACATGTTTCTCGGTGCTCAGCAGCAGTTCTCGAGTTAGGGACTCTAGCAGCTATAGAGTTGTCTTTCATGATATAGGAGTAATAAAGTTCTATTCTAAACGATTAAAATGCTTCTCTCTTTCCACTCCTCTGCCACAAGAACCCCAGTATTCTCCCAGTCCTCATCACCATCTGCTGCACTCTGTGCTTCGAAAGATCCTATTCTGTAATACTCACCCTCTTTTTCCGCTGGATACACCATCAATCCATATAGGTTTCTAATCTCGCTGCGCAGTTCATACAAGCAGCTCGAGATTGCCACTACCAGAATCTTGTCTGCGAGATACCTTGGAGTCTCCGCGTTGTCAAAATCCCAGTTCCATTTGATACCGCAAGCGACTTGACTTGTATACTCCGGCGTAGTCAGCATCTCCTTGATCAGCTCATCATCTTCTCCATCGTGGAGTGCTGCTATTTCTGTCAAAGACGCCATTTTCGTAGTCACAGCTAAAGAGCCCCGGTTTACTTGCCCAAACGAGTTATCGCCTACTTTATCAGTGGTGATGTCGAGTTCCGTGCATTCATATTCCCAATCTCCACCGCTAAGCTCCAAGGTCTCGCGGTTCACCGACGAGAAGTTCGAGTCCCAACAGACTCCGCCTTTATGTCCCGGCCACGACCACGTAGGCCCTATAGCCAAGTGCCTGTCCCGCAACGACTCGACGTACTTCTCAAGGCCGCCCTTGTCACGAGTAGTCCTCTCGAATATCAGATCCTTGAAAATATCCTCGACCCATAGGCCTGCAGCATATTCACTACCCGTCGCTTGAGCAACTTGTTTGGCAACACCGGCCACTGCAGCTAAGCGATCTGATTCGAAGCTGATATCCAGGGTTGAGATGCTTTCCACGCAAGTTCTAAAGAATGCAAATGGCTGTGCATCTTGGTATCGTTTACTGTGATATTCCCCAAGTCCTTTCTGGACGACCGTGGTATCGTTTCTAGCGCCGTTCTCGCAGATCAGAATCTCTGGACACCGGAAAAATACAAACGTCGGGCTGAAGATAACCAGTCTAGCGGAGAAGTTTACTTCTTGCCATACCCAGGCACGGCTGTACCACTTGGAATCTGTAAACTCAAAGGTGAACATGAAGGAGGGTGTGATCGCTTTAGCCTCATAGGGGATGATCGAGAATTCTCGACTCTCGTTCCGGAATACAGCATTTGAGGTTATCGGGTTTTTGACACGAATGCCAGGGTTAATCTCGCGTTGGTCCAGAAAGCCCTCTCGACAACCGCTTGACGACGAGGGGCAAAGTGTAATGTACGCGTTGCGAAAGATGTCGCTCATCTTCTGGCTTTCCACGTCCCAGTCCGCTATATCAGCCTTGCCCTGTAAAATACAGAGCGCGTCGACCCATAAGTAACGAATCCCCAACGCCTCGCAAGTTATGATAGCGTCGCGAACGACAGGAGACATGGCGTCAATACCAAATCCGCTGAGTCTCTCTGACAAATTGACGGAATTTGTCTTAGGTTGATAAGCTGCGTCATCTGCATTTCCCCAACAGTAGCTCAGAGCTACGTATTTCACCCTTGGCAACCCTTCTGTCAGCACGAGCTTGATGAGTCCTTTCGCTTGATATTCTACAATGTCTAGCAGTCGCGCAGGAGTAGATCCAGAAGGCTCCCAGGGATGACAAGTCGATTCACACTGGTCAATACACTTTTTTGTGAAGTTCAGTGTTTGGTCTGACAGAATCTCTGTAAGAGGAGGGCGCAGGAATGGCATATCATCTACCCACTGTTAGTACATCCTTGTTTCCTAAAGACAAAGCCATTCGTACCGTCATCAGAACAGGGCAAGAACTGTGCATACGCGATCACCGTATACCAGTCCACATCCCCTTCCGACTCGCCATATATCCTTACGGTGTAATCGTAAACCTTCCTCGGTTCCACGTTAATCACGGTCGCGGACCTTGACACCAAGCCAGTTACGGGCCCTTTGTACTCGGTTGAAGGAGATTGTGAAGCAAAAGTGTCTCGAATCAACTTGCACAGTCCACAGCCAGAATCGCCGGAAGCTTCCAAGCCCGGTAGTTCTGGCCAAGTATCTTTAAATCTATACAGGGTTTTGTCCGTTTCGTATGGGCGGTAGCCTTTGTTGTTGATGGGATTATGGTCCAGCAGGAGATCGATATCAAGAACTTTTGAGCAGTTCTTGCATAACTGCGAGATGGGTGGCGTGGACATCGCAAACCGGTTTAGACGATAGCTTTACTTACAGGGTCATAGAGTCTGATTTGTTCTTCATGCTTTTTCTTATTCCCAAACGATAAATCTGGCATGTTTTGAAAGTACCTCAGCGCCCCTCTTCTGATCCCTGTTCGGAACGGGTGAATAGTCAGTCCGGGCATCGCGAAAGGTACCTGAAAACACAGATTTGAATCAGGCTTCAGATGCACACATTTTCCTGAAGCTGTTTGATGATAACTACAGCCATCCACAATCTCTAATCTTCAAGTTTGACTAGGCAAGATGTACACGCGTACCTTCTGCTCCGAAAGTGCTATGCAGTCAGTGTAAGAGGATATAGCTGACAAGTTCACCCAGCCACCAAGCACCAGTCTGTGTTATGGCTTCTCCTAACCCTTTTTCTTTTGGTCGGTCCAGAAGCCTCTCAGAAGCTTCTTGGGTATTGATAGGCGAAATGGCTTTTTGATCCTGGGTTAGGCGCACTTCTGTATACCCGGATTGAAAGGCCTGTCCATCACTTCTTGGGTGGCTTGCTGAATCCATTCTGCGGTCAGCAAAGGCTATAAAAACGTATGTACGACGCATTTGTGTGTCTCAGCTGCTTTCACACTGCCCAGCGCATTCATGTTTGCAACGCACGTAAATTGACACAGTATTTGCGACCCTGAACCACTAGAAACGTTCTGCGCAATTGCGCATTAAACATGTACCAATGAAAGGATGCCATGTCACACCATGAACGGGTCCTTGGAGCGCATGAAGTAACTTGATACTAATAGTGGCTGTGGTGAAATGTACATTTAAGGTCACAAATCAGGCTGTGCCTGTTTTGTCAAAGAAATCACAAAGACGTTCTGGCTAGTTTTCCCTCTTTCACCGACTCTTTGACTGCTAGGAAATCCCGTTGGGTCTTTCATAAACACTCTCGTCTTGACTGCCTTCTTTGCAGAGTCAACTGCCAATATCAGTGACCATGGAGGCCGTGGGTGCTACCGCCAGCATCCTCACGTTTGTGACGGTGGCATTTTCCGCTACCAAGTCAATTTACGGTGCCCTGTCAGCAATCAAAGACGGTCCCGAAATCCTTGGTTCTATCAACAACGAAATATCCCAGCTCCAGAATATTCTTCAGAGACTGTTGCAAGTGGTTTCATCACTAACCAGACCTACAGACAGATCAGAGCTTGAACAGCTGGTCAAGAAATGCAGAGATGATTTGGTCAGGTTTGAGGCCAAGCTTCGCCAACTCGATGTCTCAGGATCCGATGGTCGAAGAGGCCAGCTATGGCGAAAGCTAAAGATTTGCTTTGAGGAGAAAGACCTCGATCGGATCCGCGATGTAGTCGGCAGGCATGTCCAATTGCTCACACTCTACTTGGCCACCATTCAGGGCCAGCAGTTGTCGCTCATCGCAACACAATCACCAGAGATACTTGCCCGTATTCAACAACAATCAACAGAGATGCATGCCTATTTTCAACAACTCCAGCAAGATTTGGCTGTATTACAAGTATCCAGCACATCTGCTAAAACGCAAGTTGGGTCATCCGGCATTTCATCAAGGGTTGTAGAACTAGACGACAACAATTCACCAATTTCGCCGCAAACCGCTTTGGATGAAATCATCGCTCGATTAATGCGATTATTTGAAAAGAAGCCATCAATTATGGACCTTGATGACGCGCAGGAAATATTTGACGACCTGGAGCGGCTATTGGAGTCTGTTCGGGATGCTATACACTCTACAAAAACGGGAGAAGGGGACCAGGATAGAGGTCAAGACGTCTCAAAAGAGATGAAGGTTTTCACAAGTCTCATTACCTCCGCCCAATGTTTGAAAGTCAACCAAACAGGTAAGCTTATCTACCAGCCAATTAACTAGTGGCTAAGTTGAAAAGAACTCATGAACGCTTTTGAGATTATGGAACCAAAAGTTGCGATCCTTCAAGACAAAAAGCGCAAAGAAATGGACACTTGCGAGAATTTCCTTACAGTCACGACATCAAAGCGACGGAGGAAACTCCTGCCTGTGTCACAAAACGCTCCGGGCAGTGAAGTATGCGGATGGGGGTTCCTTGGAAATCTAACCGTAAAGTCTAAGACCAAGAAGAAGATGATTACCTTGTCTGTACACCGGGGCCAGCTTTTGTTCGATCGAGTCACAAGCATGTTACCGCGAGTAATAGTTTGCCATATCCTCCCGAACAACTCGCGCGTTTTCCAAGTGGCATCAAATGGATCGGTTCAAGATCTTATGAGATTGATAGTTCAGAACAAAGCTAGCCTTCATGACCATGATGAGAATGGCTGGTCTTTACTGCATGTAAGCATTTGCTACGCATTGATCTGTTGCTTTCAATTTATATCAAGCTAACTATCCTGCTACTTCTTTCAGCATGCCGTCGGAAATCTCCCAATGTTGAAGTTTCTTATTCAGGAGGGTTTAGATGTTGACGAGATTGCAGAAGGCACAGTCAAACCCCAAACTTATTTTAGACAAACGTGTTCTCTTTCCGAAGTCCTTAAATCGAACTTGAACTAATTAATACTGAATACAGGAACCCTTTAAATATAGCGTACGATCTTCGCTATGACATCAACTCCTCAGAAATTCTCTTATATGCTGGAGCTGATCCTGCTGTTGATTTTGATGGTCTTCGACATTTGGTTGGTAGCATAACCTATAGTCCTCATATCGAGGTGAGAGAGTCATTTCACAATTTGGAACAAACTGACTGGTGAAATAAATAGACCAGAAATATACTATACCGCACCTTTTGTATTAGTCCATTCGTATTTCCAGCCTCTCTAGATGACGGCGATGGTCTCATCTCTAGCTTCTGTCAAGCATGGAGCGAATCCACAGCGGGAGATTTCAATCCAGAGCAGGAGCGGCAGATTTTGGATCTGCTAATCAGCCACGGCTATAGTTTACAAACTGTCGACACGAGGCAAAGTGGCCTCCACGGGTTCCTTGGAGGCAAGAGAAAATCATTCTCAAGGGTACTTGAGCGACGAGGCCTGTTATTGTATCTCATATCAAGGGGCACCGACCCTTGTGCAGTCGATTTCATCGAGAGAACACCTTCATCCCTCGCATATGGAAGCATGTGCAAGCCCTGCTCCATGTCCCAGTCCTCTTTGATGGGTGATCTATGGGATACTGTTCTGGACATTTGTGGTTACGATATCTCAAGGTTCCGGCGCAATTACCCGCGGAAAGCAAGTTACCAAAATGGCTATGACCGTGAAATATTCGAAGAGCTCTGGCGTGGTAGGGAGGAGCGCTGCCCTTACTGGAATGATGAGCCTTGGCCAAAGTTCTCAAATGAAAAGTTGGAGTCCGCTTTTGAGTCGACACTAGGTCACGGCTTGTGCACATGGTGCAGGCTTTGCTTTGATGGCGATCACCCTGGCGGCCATTGCAATAAGTGTGGAATTTGTCTTTTGGTCTTCCAGTACTCTTGTACTGAGAAATCCGACCTTGATCATGAACACGACTCCCGTTGTCCACGCTTCCGAGTTGGGTATTTCGAACGTTCCGAAGATTCTGGCCACTATAATTTCAGGCCGAAGAGCTGTTCAGATTTGGACTCAGATGATGAAGAGTTTGATTACCATAACACTTCGCCGTCCAGCGATGCATATGAAGATGAACAGTTACCGGCAGACCAGGCAGTGACTGGACATGGAGGTTATGACTCTGAGGATATCGTTTCAGAAGATGAGTCACTTGGGGGAGTTGCGATATAGCTTTAATCAAAAGATACACATCTTAAAAGCTTATGAAATAGGACATAGTTTACTTACTATATTCTGAAGCTACTAAGTGAACCTGCGATATTATAAAGATTTTGAATTGCACCGCTGTAGGTTCTCTTCCAATCCTTGATATGACCGTGACAAGCGATTTACATTCTATCTCGCTATTCGAGATGAAGTGTTACAGGATATCTCACTCTCGGAAAAATGGTGCCAAACAGGCTTTATTTCGAAGCACTACATAATCTAATGCTTGCGAAAAGCACTATCCACCACAAGCTGGCGATCATGCTTTATCGGGTCGCAGCCATGATTGTCGGGACGAGTACAAGCGCTGAATGACGGTAAATTTCTAAATAGTAATACAGATTTGATA